>OY974083.1:11570244-11679990 GCA_963854165.1 Sylvicola cinctus
ATAAGTGGTTGTCCTTCTAGATTCTGTGGATTCCTGGAAGCCTGGTAGAATATTTGCAAGATACTCAAATTCTCATAATAAATTTAGCAAAAACTCACTTGTTTTTCGATTATTTTACCCTGAAATTCTGCATTTTTCTAGCTTGAAATTTGCTTATTTTTGGGTGAAATTTAGCAAAAATTTCCTCATTTAAAATAAGTGGTTGTCCTTCTAGATTCTGTGGATTCCTGGAAGCCTGGTAGAATATTTGCAAGATACTCAAATTCTCATAATAAATTTAGCAAAACCTCACTTGTTTTCGATTATTTTACCCTGAAATTCTGCATTTTCTTAGCCTGAAATTGGCTTATTTTTTGGTGAAATTTAGCAAAAATGTTCAAAAAAATTCACTTGTTTTTCGATTATTTTACCCTGAAATTCTGCATTTTTCTAGCTTGAAATTTGCTTATTTTTGGGGTGAAATTTAGCAAAAATTTCCTCATTTAAAATAAGTGGTTGTCCTTCTAGATTCTGTGGATTCCTGGAAGCCTGGTAGAATATTTGCAAGATACTCAAATTCTCATAATAAATTTAGCAAAAACTCACTTGTTTTTCGATTATTTTACCCTGAAATTCTGCATTTTTCTAGTTTGAAATTTGCTTATTTTTGGGTGAATTTTAGCAAAAATTTCCTCATTTAAAATAAGTGGTTGTCCTTCTAGATTCTGTGGATTCCTGGTAGCCTGGTAGAATATTTGCAAGATACTCAAATACTCATAATAAATTTAGCAAAACCTCACTTGTTTTTCGATTATTTTACCCTGAAATTCTGCATTTTCTTAGCCTGAAATTGGCTTATTTTTTGGTGAAATTTAGCAAAAATGTTCAAAAAAATTCACTTGTTTTCCGATTATTTTACCCTGAAATTCTGCATTTTTCTAGCTTGAAATTTGCTTATTTTTGGGTGAAATTTAGCAAAAATTTTCTCATTTAAAATAAGTGGTTGTCCTTCTAGATTCTGTGGATTCCTGGTAGCCTGGTAGAATATTTGCAAGATACTCAAATTATCATAATAAATTTAGCAAAACCTCACTTGTTTTTCGATTATTTTACCCTGAAAGTCTGCATTTTTCTAGCTTGAAATTTGCTTATTTTTGGGTGAAATTTAGCAAAAATTTCCTCATTTAAAATAAGTGGTTGTCCTTCTAGATTCTGTGGATTCCTGGAAGCCTGGTAGAATATTTGCAAGATACTCAAATTCTCATAATAAATTTAGCAAAACCTCACTTGTTTTTCGATTATTTTACCCTGAAATTCTGCATTTTCTTAGCCTGAAATTGGCTTATTTTTTGGTGAAATTTAGCAAAAATGTTCAAAAAAATTCACTTGTTTTCCGATTATTTTACCCTGAAATTCTGCATTTTTCTAGCTTGAAATTTGCTTATTTTTGGGTGAAATTTAGCAAAAATTTTCTCATTTAAAATAAGTGGTTGTCCTTCTAGATTCTGTGGATTCCTGGTAGCCTGGTAGAATATTTGCAAGATACTCAAATTATCATAATAAATTTAGCAAAACCTCACTTGTTTTTCGATTATTTTACGCTGAAATTCTGCATTTTTTAGCTTGAAATTGGCTTATTTTTGGGTGAAATTTATCAAAAATTTCCTCATTTAAAATAAATGGTTGTCCTTCTAGATTCTGTGGATTCCTGGTAGCCTGGTAGAATATTTGCATGATACTCAAATTCTCATAATAAATTTAGCAAAAACTCACTTGTTTTTCGATTATTTTACCCTGAAATTCTGCATTTTTCTAGCTTGAAATTTGCTTATTTTTGGGTGAAATTTAGCAAAAATTTCCTCATTTAAAATAAGTGGTTGTCCTTCTAGATTCTGTGGATTCCTGGAAGCCTGGTAGAATATTTGCAAGATACTCAAATTCTCATAATAAATTTAGCAAAAACTCACTTGTTTTTCGATTATTTTACCCTGAAATTCTGCATTTTTCTAGCTTGAAATTTGCTTATTTTTGGGTGAAATTTAGCAAAAATTTCCTCATTTAAAATAAGTGGTTGTCCTTCTAGATTCTGTGGATTCCTGGAAGCCTGGTAGAATATTTGCAAGATACTCAAATTCTCATAATAAATTTAGCAAAACCTCACTTGTTTTTCGATTATTTTACCCTGAAATTCTGCATTTTCTTAGCCTGAAATTGGCTTATTTTTTGGTGAAATTTAGCAAAAATGTTCAAAAAAATTCACTTGTTTTTCGATTATTTTACCCTGAAATTCTGCATTTTTCTAGCTTGAAATTTGCTTATTTTTGGGTGAAATTTAGCAAAAATTTCCTCATTTAAAATAAGTGGTTGTCCTTCTAGATTCTGTGGATTCCTGGAAGCCTGGTAGAATATTTGCAAGATACTCAAATTCTCATAATAAATTTAGCAAAAACTCACTTGTTTTTCGATTATTTTACCCTGAAATTCTGCATTTTTCTAGTTTGAAATTTGCTTATTTTTGGGTGAATTTTAGCAAAAATTTCCTCATTTAAAATAAGTGGTTGTCCTTCTAGATTCTGTGGATTCCTGGTAGCCTGGTAGAATATTTGCAAGATACTCAAATACTCATAATAAATTTAGCAAAACCTCACTTGTTTTTCGATTATTTTACCCTGAAATTCTGCATTTTCTTAGCCTGAAATTGGCTTATTTTTTGGTGAAATTTAGCAAAAATGGTCAAAAAAATTCACTTGTTTTCCGATTATTTTACCCTGAAATTCTGCATTTTTCTAGCTTGAAATTTGCTTATTTTTGGGTGAAATTTAGCAAAAATTTCCTCATTTAAAATAAGTGGTTGTCCTTCTAGATTCTGTGGATTCCTGGTAGCCTGGTAGAATATTTGCAAGATACTCAAATTATCATAATAAATTTAGCAAAAACTCACTTGTTTTTCGATTATTTTACCCTGAAATTCTGCATTTTCTTAGCCTGAAATTGGCTTATTTTTTGGTGAAATTTAGCAAAAATTTTCTCATTTAAAATAAGTGGTTGTCCTTCTAGATTCTGTGGATTCCTGGTAGCCTGGTAGAATATTTGCAAGATACTCAAATTATCATAATAAATTTAGCAAAACCTCACTTGTTTTTCGATTATTTTACCCTGAAAGTCTGCATTTTCTTAGCCTGAAATTGGCTTATTTTTTGGTGAAATTTAGCAAAAATTTTCAAAAAAACTCACTTGTTTTTCGATTATTTTACCCTGAAATTCTGCATTTTTCTAGTTTGAAATTTGCTTATTTTTGGGTGAATTTTAGCAAAAATTTCCTCATTTAAAATAAGTGGTTGTCCTTCTAGATTCTGTGGATTCCTGGTAGCCTGGTAGAATATTTGCAAGATACTCAAATACTCATAATAAATTTAGCAAAACCTCACTTGTTTTTCGATTATTTTACCCTGAAATTCTGCATTTTCTTAGCCTGAAATTGGCTTATTTTTTGGTGAAATTTAGCAAAAATGTTCAAAAAAATTCACTTGCTTTTCGATTATTTTACCCTGAAATTCTGCATTTTTCTAGCTTGAAATTTGCTTATTTTTGGGTGAAATTTAGCAAAAATTTCCTCATTTAAAATAAGTGGTTGTCCTTCTAGATTCTGTGGATTCCTGGAAGCCTGGTAGAATATTTGCAAGATACTCAAATTCTCATAATAAATTTAGCAAAAACTCACTTGTTTTTCGATTATTTTACCCTGAAATTCTGCATTTTTCTAGCTTGAAATTGGCTTATTTTTGGGTGAAATTTATCAAAAATTTCCTCATTTAAAATAAATGGTTGTCCTTCTAGATTCTGTGGATTCCTGGTAGCCTGGTAGAATATTTGCATGATACTCAAATTCTCATAATAAATTTAGCAAAAACTCACTTGTTTTTCGATTATTTTACCCTGAAATTCTGCATTTTTCTAGCTTGAAATTTGCTTATTTTTGGGTGAAATTTAGCAAAAATTTTCTCATTTAAAATAAGTGGTTGTCCTTCTAGATTCTGTGGATTCCTGGAAGCCTGGTAGAATATTTGCAAGATACTCAAATTCTCATAATAAATTTAGCAAAAACTCACTTGTTTTTCGATTATTTTACCCTGAAATTCTGCATTTTTCTAGCTTGAAATTTGCTTATTTTTGGGTGAAATTTAGCAAAAATTTCCTCATTTAAAATAAGTGGTTGTCCTTCTAGATTCTGTGGATTCCTGGAAGCCTGGTAGAATATTTGCAAGATACTCAAATTCTCATAATAAATTTAGCAAAAACTCACTTGTTTTTCGATTATTTTACCCTGAAATTCTGCATTTTTCTAGCTTGAAATTGGCTTATTTTTGGGTGAAATTTATCAAAAATTTCCTCATTTAAAATAAGTGGTTGTCCTTCTAGATTCTGTGGATTCCTGGTAGCCTGGTAGAATATTTGCATGATACTCAAATTCTCATAATAAATTTAGCAAAAACTCACTTGTTTTTCGATTATTTTACCCTGAAATTCTGCATTTTTCTAGCTTGAAATTGGCTTATTTGGGTGAAATTTATCAAAAATTTTCTCATTTAAAATAAGTGGTTGTCCTTCTAGATTCTGTGGATTCCTGGTAACCTGGTAGAATATTTGCAAGATACTCAAATTATCATAATAAATTTAGCAAAACCTCACTTGTTTTTCGATTATTTTACCCTGAAATTCTGCATTTTCTTAGCCTGAAATTGGCTTATTTTTTGGTGAAATTTAGCAAAAATTTTCAAAAAAACTCACTTGTTTTTCGATTATTTTACCCTGAAATTCTGCATTTTTCTAGCTTGAAATTTGCTTATTTTTGGGTGAAATTTAGCAAAAATTTCCTCATTTAAAATAAGTGGTTGTCCTTCTAGATTCTGTGGATTCCTGGTAGCCTGGTAGAATATTTGCAAGATACTCAAATACTCATAATAAATTTAGCAAAAACTCACTCGTTTTTCGATTATTTTACCCTGAAATTCTGCATTTTTCTAGCTTGAAATTGGCTTATTTTTGGGTGAAATTTAGCAAAAATTTTCTCATTTAAAATAAGTGGTTGTCCTTCTAGATTCTGTGGATTCCTGGTAGCCTGGTAGAATATTTGCAAGATACTCAAATTATCATAATAAATTTAGCAAAACCTCACTTGTTTTTCGATTATTTTACCCTGAAATTCTGCATTTTCTTAGCCTGAAATTGGCTTATTTTTTGTTGAAATTTAGCAAAAATTTTCAAAAAAACTCACTTGTTTTTCGATTATTTTACCCTGAAATTCTGCATTTTTCTAGCTTGAAATTTGCTTATTTTTGGGTGAAATTTAGCAAAAATTTCCTCATTTAAAATAAGTGGTTGTCCTTCTAGATTCTGTGGATTCCTGGTAGCCTGGTAGAATATTTGCAAGATACTCAAATACTCATAATAAATTTAGCAAAAACTCACTTGTTTTTCGATTATTTTACCCTGAAATTCTGTGATTGATAGTTCTTTCCAACTTTATGTGGAACTTTTTTATTGGATACCTTAGAATCAGTTTTTTAACAATTCTGCATCAAAATTTTGAAGAAAGACGAAAGTTGAATTTTTGGTCACAAAATTGTAAAAGAAGCAAGGGACCCCTTGGATGTTTTTCGGCCAAAAAAAAAATTTCTACAATTCTGTATCAATAATGCTGATTTTTTTATTGGAGTTTTAAATGGTGATTGTAACACTTTCTTATATACTTAGATAGCCTGGTAGAATATTTGCAAGATACTCAAATTCTCATAATAAATTTAGCAAAAACTCACTTGTTTTTCGATTATTTTACCCTGAAATTCTGCATTTTTCTAGCTTGAAATTTGCTTATTTTTGGGTGAAATTTAGCAAAAATTTCCTCATTTAAAATAAGTGGTTGTCCTTCTAGATTCTGTGGATTCCTGGTAGCCTGGTAGAATATTTGCAAGATACTCAAATACTCATAATAAATTTAGCAAAAACTCACTTGTTTTTCGATTATTTTACCCTGAAATTCTGTGATTGATAGTTCTTTCCAACTTTATGTGGAACTTTTTTATTGGATACCTTAGAATCAGTTTTTTAACAATTCTGCATCAAAATTTTGAAGAAAGACGAAAGTTGAATTTTTGGTCACAAAATTGTAAAAGAAGCAAGGGACCCCTTGGATGTTTTTCGGCCAAAAAAAAAATTTCTACAATTCTGTATCAATAATGCTGATTTTTTTATTGGAGTTTGAAATGGTGATTGTAACACTTTCTGCATACTCAGATTCCAAAAAAAAAAATGGACTTTGGCTTTGAAATTATTTTGTATAATCAATTTTTAGAGTAGTTAAGACTTCAAAAGTCTTTTGCCTTTGAGATCTCACCATTTCCAAAATAGGATCTTAAATGATCTCAATTTTCGAGGGTGTCAGAAGAATCACTAAAAGATACTTTCTGCATCATTTTATTTATTCTTTAAAATGTTTCCAGGCTTTAAAAATTCACTAAAGTTTTGAAATTTTAAAATGTTCTATAAAGTACTTTCGTGAACTACAACATTGAGTTTTACCATGAAGATTGATAGTTCTTTCCAACTTTATGTGGAAATTTTTTATAGGATACCTTAGAATCATTTTTTTAACATTTCTGCATCAAAATTTTGAAGAAAGACGAAAGTTGAATTTTTGGTCCCAAAATTTAAAAAGAACCAAGGGGTACCCCTTTTATGTTTTTCGGCCTAAAAAATAAATGGATGTTCAAAATCACAAATAGCTAATTATATACCTATTCATTATTAATTCACGACACACATTAGACGCAATAGTATTGACCTTTTAAGCCATAAAAGCATCAGGCAAAATGCGATAATAATAATACAATTAAAATAATGTGCACTATTTCTAAAAATAGAACAAAATCCACAGATACTGTTGGGTACTTGCGATGCACAATGCACATTATGCTATCTGGATAAATATAGAAACACCATAACGAATTTAATTCAATTTGTCTAATGTGCTGCAATAATTTGGTAGGAAAATATTTAATGCAAACGCATTTGTATAATGGCGAGAATGGAGAGATGGCATTTGTAACCGCATGCCAATTAAAAGAGACTGCATGATAAATCAATTGGCGTAAAGTCATTTGCATGCGTGACAGGCAGGGATGCAACATCATTTGATTACCTATTGCAGTTAAATAAAATCAGCGGCGCGATAAACCCCCTCCCCTAATGTACTTGATGTACGTTGTGGAATTCATGGCACTTCAATAACGCACCACATTAACGCCCCCACCCCCCCTTAAATTGTCATGTTGTCACATGCAAATCAATACGCCGTCAAATTAGCCACATTTTATGGGCATTTCATGTCGAACATGACGTACTCATTAAGGATGCGCACTTTTATTAGTGATTGCAACAACAAAATACCCCCGCACGTATGCAACTTGCAACACATTTAATATGTGTAGCCCCAAGCTGCAGCGAATGGTGTACGAGCTAGTTCTGCGTATATCCTTGGCCGGGCCAAATTGAATTCTAGATGCATAATGTTGTAGCCGGCAGTGCTGGGCATTGACCGCAATCCACACTATATACTAGCTGGTGTGTTGTTTATGCTTGTATGTGCATTTAATGTTCAAGTGCACACACACTCACGCACACACACACACACAAATAATCATAATGCATGTGGCAGCATAACGGGTGTGCTCATGAGTTGAAAGATTATTATGTTGGTAAATTTTGTTAATTTTAATAAACCGCATTCAAATATGTTATTTCAAAATAAATATTTGTTTAAGGCAAATAATTTTTTCAATTTAAAAAAAATAATAACTCTTATTTTCGGTCCCTGGTTTAAGTATGTTACAAATATATCCCTGGATACAGGAATAAAATATCAATAGCCAATATAGCAGCTATTAACTATTTTAAAGAAGAGAAACTATTCCAAAAAGGGCAAAAGAAAGAACAATTTAAATTATAGACGTGACCTTAACTGAAACTCTTTATGTGACTAATTCCCTTATATTAATACTTGCATTTTAGTTATCCTTGCTTCAATGCTATTGGATCAATCTATGCACTCCATCCCTTAATTACTATCATTATTGATATGACATCACACAAATTAAATGCCTTTTCGCATTGCCCACAAATCAATCTCAGACAGTCTGTGAATTGTAATCGCCACCTATTCACTTTTTTTCCCAGCTAGACTCAATTTAATTTTTTTTTTGATAAATAAGGGGAGTTTTGGAAGGGGAAAATTTAGAGAAAATTTTAAACCATAAATAAGGGAAAATGAGAGCAAAGGAACATAAGCGGATGTTTCTTTTCAAAATAAGGGAGGGGAAATTTGGAAGAAGAAATGAGGGGAAAAGGGGAAAATCAGAGGAAAACTGATAAGGTTCAATCTTTTTGCGAAACATAAATTTTTTTTTTAAGTTGAAGCCGGCTAGTAGCTGAGAAAAAAAAGTTAAATCGCGTTTACGTAGCGGGTAAAGAGGGATTTACATAGCTGTAATGTAGTGTTTTTCTCAAAAGTTAGGACCTGAGTAATAGAGAAAGTACGTAAAACGTAATATGCTAGTAAGAAAAATCCGTCCATCAGCATTTCCCCATGTTAGGGCCAACATTATAGCAAGCGGAGAAAAACTCAGGCCTTATCCATAATGTAATGCTCGGCTTGAGCATTGCAAACAAAAAGTAGGATTGATTTATATAAATTGTAATTTTTGCTATCAACGAACTCTTATGATAAGTTGTATAACCTAATTCTCTTTTTTAATTAGGCCCTAACTTTCGAGCCAAGCACAAAATAACCCCCTTTTTAGTCTGGTCGAGAAATTAAAGAGTTCCATATGCCAAATCTCAACCTTTGAATTCGCAGGGAAAGCGAGGAGTGAATACCATGTAGAAAAGTAAAGGCCAAAGTAAACAAACGCCATTAAGTTGGAATGTGGAATTTGTATCTGCAGTCTGCTTTTAATTCTGTAATTCTAAGGTACCGAAATTTTATGGAGCCATCCACTTTAAGGGATTCAAGTAAAGTATCAATCCTTATGAATTTTAGTACCCGAAAATAAGATTCAAAATATCAACAAAGTAAAAGTCTTCACTACTTTTAGTGAGGCTAATTTGGTTGCGCTGTTTATTTCAGTGGAAAGTCGAGACAGAATTGTGCATTTTTAGTACATCTTAAATTACGAAAAATGAAGACCCACCCTATTGTTCATTTCTAGACTAACAATTTAAGCACAACTATGTTGAAATCAGCTTAGCTATTTTTGGTTAGTCCTACTAATTTGGACAAATGTTTATAGATTTAGCTGTACCAAAATTGGCAATAGAAATATGTAGTTTGATATAAAAACACTAAGTGCAGATTGGCGATGTTTTTCAATTGAATCGAATTCCCATACATCTTGGGAACGATTCCATTAAATAATTTCAAAGTCGTAAGAAAAGAAGTAAAAGTACTTTTTAAAGCTTAATTTATTTATTTCCATTAAAGCATTTACTATAATGTAATAAAACATTCAATAACGGAAGAGAAATTAAAGTAAAAGTCAACAATTCAAACATTTTAGTAACTTCACTATTTAATTATTATTACTTGTAAATGGTTTTTTCGATATACAAGGACGTTACTTTAGAGATTGGCTCCTTTACATGTACAATCGCTCTCGATGGAAAAGCTACTCAGAAGGCTTAATAAACCTATAATTAACTCAGAGAGCTCATTGCAATTAATACAACCACGCATCATACGAAAAGTGCATCACATCTGGTAAATGCAAACCAAAGAGTAAGCAGAATTAGTCAAAATGAGGAAATAGTCTTTCATAAGCAAACCTTAGAAATATCCTGTGGATCATCTCTATTCTCTATATGTAACGTAGAGTACGAAAATAAGGACGCCATACCATTGAAAGTGGCTAAAAAGTTAAAAGTCAAAGTTTCAAAGTTTCCTGAAAATCCTTTGATTGTGTAATGACAAAACCCTTCAGTGATCGACCGTTAGCCACAAGTGATTCAATGTGCCTAGGCCCTAGAGAGAGATGAATAAGAGTGTCTGAGTGAAAAGGACTCCAAGATTGTGAATAGTGTTCTAAATAGGATTCCTATTTTTGCAGTCATGACTTTATACGTGTCGAAATTAAGATGCAAATTATTAATACTCCACTGAACTAATCAAAAAGCAACACATTCATCGAAGTAAAGTCTCTTGAAGAAACACAAATATAAATTATTTAAAAATTATCCTGTTAATACTCATACTTCCGAGTTTCCTAAGAATCTTTCTTTGTTAGAGTCCTTACTGAAGGCATCTCAAATCAAACTGATTTCGATTATAAACCTGTGTTAAAAGAAAAGTACACGTTTTGATGAAACGATTGAATTAAAAGCGTAATTTCTTTATAAATAATATTTATTTCGTTGTTTCGATTAAAATCTTAAATATAGCGCATTTGACAAATACTCTTCATTTAAATACGTTTGTAAAATATATCAATATTGGACTTAAAGACAAGCACTGGACGATAAAAAGCACTGCACACAAAAATTCATCACGTCTTTAAGCAGTTTTTCATTTTATATTTCATTTTGACCACATAAACTACAAATAAAAACATAAAGCTAAAAGGCATCTCTCATCAGGACGACAAATACTCAAATTTGCTGCGCAATATAAATAAAAAGCGATATAATGAGCTTGAGGTGGTTTTGGGCTGCTAAACGCATCCATACTCATACCAAATGGCGGACTCTTTCCCGCGCTCATCCCCTCGCTTCTTATCCTTATCCCTATTGTTTGCGCTCATTTTCTCACCATTCGATTGCGTACCATTCGCTGAATTTGAATTATTTAACACAACACTTGTATTGCAATTGGTACCGGGCGGACTATCACCAGTGCTGCCACCAATCATCGTTGAGATGCGATTGTACACCAAAAATGTGGACGGATTGGTATCGCCACCAGCATGCTGATTGGTAGGTGTTGGTGTTTCTGAGGGGGGTGCTGGTGGTGTGTTCGCTTCTTCTGATGTGTCCGGTATCTTTTGATCGTCGTCAATGAGATAAACAGTTCGTCGGCTACCGGCTGTACCCAAAGCCAAACTGGTGCCAGTGACATCAGGCGGTTCCAAACTAAATGCAACAAATATTTGAATTAGCATTTTGTTTAAATGTACCATTATTACAGATCGAACCCATGCACACTGCCACGATGTGATTTATTGCCATCCTCATGTTGAGACTGCAAACTGCCACGAACGCCACCACGTGACAAAGACACGCTATCGCTGCGATCACTTAGCAGCTGTAAACTTTGCCGCAAATGTGCATTACGCTGAAGAAGGGTGGTATCCGATGCCACTGAGATCGGTTCTTCATTACTGTTGTCGGAGTCATTGCCACCGGATTCGGAGCCGACTGTGAACTGTGATTGCGAAAGACGCGAATCGTCTATCCATGAGTTTCGATTTGGCTGAAAATACTTTATCATTACTGTGTATATTTTGATGATCGTACAATTTTAACTTACCCGAGATCTGTTCATTAGCTCACTGCTGGCCTTCTTGACACGCTTCACGAAGCCACTTCCAAATGGTTTTCTGTTCATATAATTATTGTTAGCTATCTTGTGACACGTTATAATTGGGGGAAAACATACTTTTTGGGTGAACAACTGTCCAGCTTTCGATAATGTTCCATTATTTTCTCTTCCAGTTTCTCTTTCTGGCGATGTAAATTATTAACTTTATCTGTGAACTTTTTCTCCTCATCATAGTAATGTTGCTTGTCTTCTAATGAATGGGCCAACAGCTCATGGTATTGAGTAAGCAGATGAGAAGAATGATCCATTAGTGATCGCCGATCAGTTGATAATTCAGCATTTATTTGGAAGAGCATCTTTAAAAGAATAAGCGACGTATTTATTACATCTTTATTCTTTAAAACGAAAAAAAAAATGCAAATCAATTTACCTTAACTTTTTGTGTTTCTTTGGCTAATTCAATCTCCATGCTTTTGAGTTCTTCAACACGAGAATTCATATCTCCAAACAGTTCAGTATTTTGCAACTTCAGACGTCCATTCTCTTTGCGTATATTTTTGTACTGCTCCTGTTAAGTCAATGAAAACATTTAACTACTAACAACAATTCTCAACAAAGCAAAAACTAACCTGGATATTTTTGTACTCATTTTTGAGACGCTCACTGGTTGTGAACAAATTCCTGAAGTCATCTTTAAGATTAGAATGCTCCGCCCTTAAGTTCATCAAATTACCAACATCTTTTTTGATAGTCTCCATTTCGGCGCCATATTCTGCGGCGCGTTTCTCCAGCACAATCTCGTGCTCCTTGTGGTCTCGATTTTCTGACCTCAAATCCCGCAGTGTACTCTTAAGCAACTCCTTCTCACTGCACAATTGCTCATATTCGGCACTCAATTGTTCGTGCAAACGTTGAAGTGCAACCTGATCATGCAGCACCAAATCGTGCTGTTGCTTAACGCTGCCAATTTGTTTCACGAGAACATCCTTTTCTGCCGCTAACTGTGAATTGGCCAACTGCAATGCAACGTGCTGGGTGTTAAGGGAAGAGATTTGTGAGGCAAGAGTAGACAGATCAACTTTTTGTCGTGCATTTTCAGCTTGTAGTTGCTCATTAGCTATAAAATTTAAATAAATACTTTGATTTTAAGTTAAAAAAAATTTAAAAAGTTAAATCAAATTACTGTGTCTTAAGACGTCATTCTCGGCAAGAATCTGCTCGTTGTGCTCCTTAAATTGAATAACAAATTGCTGTTGATGAATTTCATTAGCACGCTGCTCACTGTTGTCATTGTTGCTGAGCTCAATCTCTTTTTCAACGGTGAAAATCTCCTTTTTGTGACACAAAACACAAATATCTGCTGAACTGGTAGTGGTGGTCATTGATTCTCGACCAACATTCAACATAATTTCACGCACCGTTTTAAATGTTTCGGGATTTTTCACCAACTTCTTTACCACATGCTCCACATTCAATTCGAAATCATCGAGCGCTGTGTCATCGAGACCGAGCTTTTCTAAACCTTGTTGCACACGCTTATGCGTCAGCTCACCATCAATGAGATCCTTTTGCAATGTGGCAATTGTCTCAGTGTCGATCTTTGTCTGTGACAGTAGCTCTTGATTGCGTTTTTCCACTTCCTGATAATGCGCGGTGGCGACCGTGGCTTCACTTATCTGCCCTTTGAGCTCATCCAGAGTTTGTGTCTGTGTTTCGATTTGTGCGTTCTTGCTATCCAGTTGGACATCCTTTATCTGAAATGTTGGAATGGGACACAAATTACATTATTAGAATCGGCTCCTGACCCGATTTTCCTCAGTGATTTCTAATCGGTTTTAACTAATCCCCCATCCATTCTAAATTGCATATACTGCAGTTACGACTTTAAATTTTAAAATAATTAAGAATAACAATGGCATTTGTATTTATTTAAAAGTTTTAATTGAGCTACATTGTTAATTGTTTCTTTTATGTGTATGTGTTTGTTTTGTATATAATTCGTGTGGGTGTGTGCAGTTACGGTCGTTTGTAAAAAATAATACGAGAAACGTATTTGAATACAAAAACACTACATTGAAAAATTAGGTAAATCAAGGTAAATGGACATCGAGCACGACGACAACCCTGCGAATAAAAAGAAAGCAGCGAAATGATATTTATAACGGGTGCAACATGCATGCAATTAGTGTGGTGGTTATTTGATAAAAATGCCCTCAAACTCAAATGTACAACGAAACAATAATGGGTGCTTCACTACAAAATAATGCAACTAAAATTGATCTACTTAAAACAATTCTTCAAAAAAGGCAAGCCAACTTACTTCAAGCGTTTCCCTTAGCTTCGTAACATCCTTTGTGAGATTGTTGTTCTCCTTTTCAAGCGATGTCAACTTTGTCGTCAACTCATACACTTCATTTCGCATCTCATCCAATCCTTTTTCTTTGGTTTTTAACACTTCCATCTCCTTGGTACGGGCCTCACCCAAACGCTCCAAATCATCAGCACGCCGTTGAATGCTCTCGTTTAGTGTGTGTATACGCTGCTTCTCCTTGGTGAGTGTTTCCACATGCTTCTCCAGATCAATGATTTTCACACGATCCACCTCGCGCTCTTGACTCTGACGCTCATTTGACTGTTGGCGAGCATCAATGGTATCTTGCAATTTTTGATTTTCTTCCAATGCATTTTGAAACACATCCTCAAGCTCCTTGTTTTGTTGCAACATACGATTGTATGTTTCCTGCTGTTGCTCCACTTTCAGGGATAATTTTTTCTTCTCTTTCTCCAAATCAAGCATTTTGTTGGCTGACTCATGGAATGTTGACTCCTTCATGGCGTCAAGAGCTTGTTGCAATCGACGATTCTCTAATTCCAATTTAAGTACGCGCGACTATTGGACATTTATGTGTTAAAAAATAAACTTGCGTCTAAATTGAAATCAACAAACTAACCTGTGTGTTATGGGCAAACTGTTCTGACAAGCTGTTCTCGCCCGAAGCACAATCATCTTCCAGATCGGAGAAGGAGCGATTTATTTCACTGGATATACTTAAATTTTTAGTTGTTATTTGCAACTGTGTGTTTTCTTCCAGCAACTCTTGGAGCTTATTTTTGTCAGCAGCCCGTTCCAATGCCAAATCATTTAGTTTCTGTTTATACCTAATAATTTCGGACTCTAAGGTCATGGCATGTTCTGAACGTTTGCGAGACCGCTGTAATTGCTCCTCCAACATTTCTCTGCAAAAGCATCATAATAATTACAAATTGAAATAAATGCAGTTGCATTTAAATGAATAAACTCTTTCCAAAACAAACGACAATCATACTTAGTCTCCAGCAACATGCGATTATCTTCACGCAGTTCTTCAACACGTGTCTTATAGAACTCAGCATCAGTGAGTTTCTCACGAAATCGTTGCACTTCCACCTCTAGTCTATCCGCACGATCAGCCCGCTCCCGCAACACATCAACTTCATCTCTGTAAGCAGCTGATCGTCTCGATTCGGCATACCATTCTTGACTCTCGATGCGCAACTTTTCATACTGGCTTATCTTGTGGTCCAGCTCCTCTTTTGTTTCCATAAAAGATTCAGATTTCTCCTCACTTTAAACAACAATATAAAATACATAAATTCTAATAAATTCCAAGCAAACATGGTAAGAGAATCTTACAGTTCTTGACGCAGCTTCCTTAATTTGGACTTCATGTCCGCCAATTCGACGGCCAAATGATTTTTCTCGGTGGCGGCTGATGGTGAAGATGACGATGATGTCATGGATGATGGTGATGAGACATCGTTGGCCAATTGAAATTTTGATGAATTGGAAGTATCACTTTCATTGGCAATGCTTCCAATCCATTTGGAATGATACTGTCCCAAGAGAAAAGAAATAATTTGTAATGGTGTGTTGATATTACCATGCCCGCATTAACGCAGTTTGAAGTGAATTAACATAACTTGTATGTAATTTCAAAGTAATATAAAGTCACAAACAAAGAAAATTTTAAGTGGCGTTCCGCACTCACCTGATCACGCTCCTTTGCCAGCCGTATAATGTGATTGTACATGAGGTCATTTGGCAGGTGTTTAATGGATTCATGTGTTAGAACTATGCTTTGGTTATCAGTGACTTGTTTGATTAAGCCGACAATTCCTACTTGTATGGCGACATCCAACTCCTTAATGCGACCAATGAAGATCTTTTTGTTTGGGCATTGTACAGCGGCGCCCAATAAAAGTGTTAAAATGAGACGCATCTGTTCCAGGCCGACTTTTGATTCTGTAACGTTTTGAACATAGTATGTCAATTCTGGAAGTTGTTTTTCGTAGACTATTTCAAAGATTATGGATAAATATTTAAGCTTCAAAATATTTTTAAAAAAAACATGGTTCATCCTCTTTTTAATAAAAGGACTTCCTGCTGAGGCAAAAACGAACACATTTAACCCTTTTAAGAAATGACTTAGATATCTAGAATGACTGTATCTATTGTAAGATCACAAGTGGGATTTGCAATGCTATTAAAAAAAGAAGAGAAGATTCCCTATAAAAATGTAATCAAATTCAAATTCAACATATTTAAATATTTTAACCACAAAGGTAAGAAGGCTTTGTTCTTTCATTCGGTGAAATCCAACAACAATATGATGTCATAATCATTTCTAATGAAATACAGCGCACCTAGCTGCAAGACATAATATAGTAGTAGCTAAGGTACAAACGAACGACTTTTGTATTGTGTGTAAACCGTCTGTATACGATTAAACTTCCGAGTCACCTTTCCTTCATCATCAAACTATAACATGCGGGTAAGACAGGTAGATAGCTGTGTTGTTTGTACAAGAGTGAGCAAACATCTGTCGTGAGAATATAATTTAAAAACAAATATACAAAGCGCACAGGGAAACAAAGACGCAAACAGCTGAAAACTCAACGATCTCGTCAAGACTCAACCAGATACCATCGAGCATATTATATTGAGGCGAAGAACGCGCAGACAAAGAACAATATGCACAGCAACATTGTGCTCACCCAACATTCATGTTACAATATTTATTTTATATGTGGTGAATCCGAATAAGTGGTTCCGTTTCATTTGAATTTCTGCACAATCTATGTAAGACATCATCTTTATGAGCTTCTAAAATGCACCAAAGTACCACCATGCTGAGCGTTTACAATTAAATGAAGATATTTCGCGCAAATACACATACCTGGCATTTGTCCCAGTATGGAGCAGTCGGGCAGCACAAGCACCGTTTGACCCAATTCCTCCTCGTAGAGAGCGCGCAAATTTCTTGTGATTGCGTCAAAATTGCGCGCCCTCCAATTGGCCAATGTCACGCCATCAATGTTGGGTGGCACTTTCAGTGGATGATTCGGTGGATCGGGATCAATTTGCAGCCATACACTGTGTAGTATTGAACCATCCAGTAGTGATGAGAATCCAGTCAGGATTTCGGGATGTGGTAGACATGATTCTAACTGTAAACAAAAGGAGTAATAAAATGTAATTAGCATCACAAAGATTTTTATAAATGAAATTAAATGGATTTAGTTGAAATGAAAAAGAGGTCGGAACCTTATTTAGCAGGAAGGAATGTGATGAAAAGGGTTCCTTGATCTAAAATAGATGAACATCAGATGTTAAAGAGCTACAACAAAACAAGGGACAATGGAATACTCGTCATTTAACCATTCTTTCATCCAATGAACTTGAAGTTGGGAAAACAAAAACAGCGGGAACAATTGAAGGCGGACGAATTTGTGTTGGGGAAAAATTGAAGGGACAAGAATTGCAGAGGGAAATAATTGGAATTTTGGAAAAATAGCAAAGTGAAGAATTTAACTGGACCCGATTGAACGGAAGACATTGTTTTGAATGCATGAAGCAGGTAATGCGCATTGCATCACAAGTCGTAATCAGTTTTGCCAGCACTGAGAAAAAACTCTTCAGGAAGACATAGGATTGGATGTGCATTACTTGAAGCAACCAACAAAACATCTTAAAACCTCTTCATTAATTTCTTACTTCGATGCAGTAAAAATCATAGAAACAGAAAGTGCACAAACCACAATGCAACAAACAATATGCACAAATCAATAAGCGTCCACATGCAGTAATTGTGTGCCAATCAAAAGTGTCAACAAAATTATGCAATAACGCGACATAGTTTGAAGATGACAGGCGCACTTATGTTAAATGAATTCGAGTCCGTCTGCGTTATGTGCAAGCCCATATATAATGCTGCAGCAATCATAACTTAGCATGACAGGAGTTGCGCACGAATGGTTGTGTCAATGTTGCCCCCCCCCCACTTCCCCCATGACAACGTACACAAAAAAAACAAAAAACGACACCATATACAACGACTAAGTATGGCGACTCTCGACCTTTTCGTAGTATTTTGGTCAAATTCGCACTCTCCCATCCACAAAAACCATCGGGGCAAACGTGCACACTGCACATACTATACAGAATTGTGTACAAACAACAATGTAATGAATGTGCGGAGAATACATGTACAGCAATGTAGTTGTTTGTTACATAGTGGTACTGTGTAGTTAAGCCTTCATGCCTCCCTCCATCCCCGGTGTTCCTCTTGTCGCTCTTCCATTCAACGTGAAATATATAATGGTAACTATAGCAAAAAAGCAAAAGTTATGGCCTGGGAAACTATTCCAGCTCCACAACAATAGAGGCGGTCGTGGCGCGCAGAAAGCGGATACGCGAAATTGTGTTGAACCGAGACCATGGCTGATGGCGGTGCGGCGGCAATGGTTGAGTTGGTTGAGCATAGAACATACTATATATATTATAGCGACAACAACACAAAAAAAAAAGAGACTCTGTTGCCATCATAATATTTTTTAACATTGTACGGCCACATAATATGCAGATTGTGTCGATTTTAATATAGAACGTGTACACTTATGGTGTTCTAGCATAATATGTAGCGCATATTTCACCGGGGATGACTTTTGTTGGAGCTTTATGTATGTAAGTAACAAAACAAAAAAAAAGCATGCGCGAACTAGTTTCATTTTGAAATAAATAACATTGCAGTTGAATGAACTGTTATTTCGGTTGACGCATAAACATTTTACTAGTTATGTGCCATTAATTGTTGTAACAGAAGTCAGGTAAAAGGTACACAAACCTTGGAGGTCGTCACCATTTTATTGTTGAAATTGAAACATTATAGTAATTCAGTGTTGGTCTGGTTTTTAGGTAACAATGTTGAGGCTTCTTGGCATGGAGTGGCGGTTGATCATAATGTGGCTTTTACGATTGGAGATGAGGAGACTTTAAGCAGATCGTAATATTTATTTTAAAGAAAGTCTAGTCTTTTGAGGTCATTTAAAAAAAAATCTAATCCAACGCAATTCAATGTTGAGAGAATCTTGAGGATTTCCTCATTAAATGTAGCTTCATATTTTAAATGGACCATTAAAATCAAAGGAATAAGTCCTTAGAAAAAGCATAAAAAGTCATTGTGATTAAAATGAAAGTTCTATTCCTATATATCATAAAGCCAAGGAACTTTTTACACACTCCACGATTCCAAAATTTTAATTCATGACGCTTTTATAGAAAGTGTCCATCCCATTCACCATCAAACTTAGGAAGTCACACCAAAATGTAATTCTTAAGCCAACTTGACAATATACAATGAATGCAATCAACTGAAAATGAAGCGCAGTGAAATAAACAAACAACAATTATTATTAATACACGCTTAAAGATGTACAAATTTATATATCACCATCGTTTTCACCATATTATTTAGGGAAGCAGGTAGGTGCACCCACCATTCGTACGTCCACATTTATTTAAAAACATATATATTCGTATTCATTTAATATTTAACTTCTACATGGAAAAGCGGAAGTCATGACAAATAACACTGCACGATGTATCTACCTATAATCGTAATTACATGAATGAAGGGGAAATTCATGCAACGAAATGCTCAACAGATCGTAAAACGTTTCCGCATTTGAAGTGACTCAAAAAGCGACATCAAGAATTTAATAATGTACGGGGCTTGCAACTGAAGGTGTGGGCCTACATTGAGGACCCACCAACGTGAACATTCATCAATATCAAATGCAATTTAATTAAATCCGCTGTTTTGTAATTTTAGACCATAATGGTCATGGTCAGGTCATTTGGGTTTAAATATGACTAATTACTACTAGAAAGAGTTATTCCCTATACTTCCTACTGCTGAAAAATTATAGAGAAATGTCCACCTCAATTGGATTCCAACAATGGATGTTAGGCTTACAAAAATAAGATATAAATTTAAGCTGATCTTAGTTTAAATTAAATGACTTTGACCTGCCAAATGCATTCAGTTCCTTCTTTAAAATAAACAAGTAATGAATTGAAGTTGAAGAAATAAAACAGAATGAGGAACACACTTATCCCAACTTTACAAGCTTTACGTAACGATATTATCAGATTGTAAAATAACAGTTATAAATAATTGAGTAATGAGAATTTAGGAACGTGAACCAAATTCAATACAAATGCATATTTAGACCAGTTCGTCATTTATAAAAACAGTATGAAAGCTGACCTTTTTGGTGGAATTGGCAGTGGAAGCTTAATGTGATGCAGCTTCCGTTAATCCAATACAACCAAATTGACAATGTTGACGTAGATGGGATCATTAAATCCCATTAAAAACCGCACGTTTAACAGTAAATTCGGTATAACTGTAATTAATGATATTGAAAACAATTTTTTAAATTACAGTTAATGTTCAAAGTCGACCTTGCAATAATGTCAACCCAATTGTTCTTTAGTTATAAAACATATTGAACCTCTCCCAATTTAAAATTATTTAATTTTTTCCCTTATAATTAAAAAATTCTTGATAAAACATTGGTAACAGCATTTTAAGAACCTTTTGTAACAAAAACCATTGTGTTTTGCATTAATTCTTTTCAGTGATTCACGAGTCCATGACTCATGGGGAGCAGCTAACAAAAACAAAAAAAAAAAACGAAAAATAGTCGTGCTCATCCATTGGTGTCCACTCTTTCCTATATGTCCTCCATATATACGCATATTATGATCTATCATTGTGTATCATGCCTTACAAATTTGTTGATTTGCGCAATTCAATCAAGGGAAGCCATTGTCGTTTTTTTTTGTTTATTGTGTTCCGTTTTTTTTTTTTTTTTATTGTTTGAAGCTAATGAAGTTACTTACAATAAAAAAATTTAAATAACTTCGAGACTCATTGCAGGGAATGATTGCCTTCAATGCGGCATAAATTAACGAAACGTGTTATGACTATTCTTAATTGTCAAAATTCAAGACGAACAAGTGCTTCAAAGCATATTTTAAGACTCAAAAAAGCATCACTATTTTTGTACTTTTTTTCAGGTTTGTCAGGCGCGCAGTCATGTTAAAAGAGGGCACATTATTTCCATAATTTTGTGTTTGTAATTATCGCACACAGTACATAAAGGCACACATACAAATAATATTTTCTTAAAACCCGAAGCTGGTCACGGTCAGTGATTCTCAATCACATACGTATAAATAATAAATATAAAGTAGTTAGGTATAACTCTTGTACCACATCGTATAAGGATGTTGTAAAAAAAAAATAAAACAAAAAAACGCTTTTAAAAAAAGTGAAAAAAGTACATGTAGTATGTGCATTGAACTGTAAAGTGTTGGCTGTTGGTGCTGTGGGTTGATGGTTACATCAGCTGGTTGGCGGTTGCATCAAATTATTTTTTGTGTTATGTTTTTCTCTCACATTTTGCTTAAATGAAACAAATATAAAGCATTAAATTCAATTGAAAATTGAAGAAACGAAAAAAAGTGGAAATGGTGTCACCCAGTCTTAAAGAATGGCCCACAAAGATATGGTGGAGAGCATAAGATGCACGAATATACGTCGTTATAATACCAAAAATTCTGATTTAATGCAAATTATGTTTTGCAGCGTCTTAATGCAAATTAAATAATGAAATCGGATCAATTAAAATTTGGGCCACATTTTGTCAATCATTAAATTTAAAAGACTGTTGCAACTCACATTCAACGGTTTCATTATAGCCTAATAATTTAAATAATTATGTTACTCATTATTTGAAACCAATAAAATTAAACCGGAAATAATTTTACTTCATTATTTTATTGGCCTCTTTTGGAATGCCCCGCCATATTTTAAAGCGCAATAAATTTATGATGACAAAAATTGAAAGCCAATTAATTGTGCTCAACTTAATACGGTTTTGAATAAATGTTGCATTTTAATAGCAAATTTAACTGCTGCACTTATTGCATGTTGTTAAATTTTGATGTCTTTATTAAATGCAGTGGTTCATTCAAATTTCATAAAATCATGGATATACTCGTATAAGTATAGCTTTGAAAATGAACTTATAAAATCTTTATAGCCTATTTTATTGAAAGACGTAGACGTTCACCTGCTGACGCGAATTAATTCATTGTTTAATTCATCTTATTATACTGCTGTAAGTAGATTACCGGAAATTCGATTTTTATTGGATGTCCTTAAGCCGGTTTGTTCTTGATTTTAGACACCCCGACCAGTTGTTTTAAACCTCTACAGATTTTGCGTCTGATCCTAATATAAGCCGGGAAGTCTACTGCGACACTTATTTTTCACAGTAAGTAGCTACTTTACGCATGGGTGAATTCGCTGTTCCAATTTTGTGGAGGTGTTCGTTGAGGAGTGATAAGAAGTTCAACTCTACAATCCATTCCATTAAGCAACATAAACTATTTGAGGAGAACCGTTAATCGATAAAACTTCGTTGACGGCATTCTGGCTATCAGATTCTAATGCCTTTAATTTCAGGTTTAATAATTGTGCGAGAAATTTAAATATTTGCAATTTGTGGGGTTGTGAGTACTCTTAAATCAATCCTGTATTTTTCCCTTCTTAAACATCAATTAAAACTGCTGGGCATAAATAACCTTGGCTATCCCCATCCTAAGACAGTGATAGCTGGGAAAAAGCACCAGGTGCAAAAATATATCAAGGACATGCACCATTAATTTTATTCTAATTGTAGAGTTTTCTGGCATGATAATTACATTGTGCGCGCTAGGGTCCGGAAGTGGTGGCCAAAATTGTAAGTGTGATTTTATGTAAGTACATATAGGGGTTCAATTTTCAACCTGGTATTAGTTTCTGGGAACATTCGATTTTTGAACGTGAATTAATATTTGAAATATAAAAAAAAATCATAAAATGAATACCTGATGGAAATGCTTATGAACCTCATTAATGCTGGGAGATGCAAAAATCTTCAACTAAATCACCCAACAAACTTGTCTATTGAGGTAAGTATCAATAACGGCAATTATATGCCTGCGATGCATCCATGTGGGTGCTTAAAGAAGTCCCACGGATGATTTTTTTATGAATGAAAAAAATTAATTAATAAATAACAACAAACCGCCATTATCAGCAATTAATGATTATAATTAATATCAAATTAGAACGGAATGCGAATAAGAATTAATAATATTCATTAAATTAATTCCATTCTTGGAAGCTAACAACAAAGTACAAAAAAAAAACGCTACAAATTATGCTGCAGACATTATTAAAGGTGTATATATTAAATGTTAACGAACAGGTGGCATGGCATGCAGAATTATTAAGGCGTAACACCTGCTGCTGCCTTTGTTGTTGCTGCACATCAACAACACACCAACTCAAATCAGGTATTTCAAGACAAATCATAGACATTTTTATAAATGCACATAGATGGTGCATTCATCCCACAAGTTTTAATTTAAATATACCGTTACATTATGTAAAAATTTTGAATAAATTTAATTTAAATTAATTAAAAAACATTTGTAATAACTAATATTTAAAATAATATACAAATATTTAAATATTATTGATCATTTCAATTAGTTTTCAATTAATAAACAAACAAAAAATACGTGGATCCGTAATTGAATGACCTTCACATGTCTTGTAACTCATAACTCGAGTCACATAAGTTTCAAGCATTATAATTATGTAGGTAAATATCGTTTGTTGCATAAGGTCAAAAGATGGTCATCTTGTGGAACAAGAAATATTAATTATCAAAATGAAAATGTTATAAGCTAGGCAAATGATCAAATTTGGACGCCTTTAATAGTTTTGTGGGATTACATTGGATTTTCAGACTTTCTCCCACATTTTCTAATAAGATATTCAATTATTATATGACATAAGAATTGGTTTGGTCGAAGACATCAAAAACCAAATTACATTTCTATGAAGCCCCTGGATTGAAATTTGAAATCAATATCAAGAACCCGAAGGCGCGGCCGATCCAAGGAAATGTGGAAGCGTGTGGTTTTCAAGACAGCAGAGGATGCATGCATGTCTTAGCACTTTAAGCAACTGAAATCCATTTTATATCCGCAGAAAAATTATTCCGTATTTTACGTTTTCCTTTTATAAATCCAAAGAATCTATCTATAAGTATAGATCTGAATTTGATTAAATGGAAGTGCTGGAAAACTTCTATTTAATTTAATTCAAATCACAATTTGGTGCCTAATTTCAATTCAATAAATTTGAAAAAATAATTAAATTAATTTAATTTAACAAAAAAATTGAATGTTGTTTGGAAAAAAAAAACTGAATGGTAAGTAATTCAGAAAAATTCCTATAGTCAATTTAACAATCCCAAATAAGCACAATAAAATAAAATGAACAATTGAATTAAACAACCAACTTACCCAAGAAATCAGAGGCCCATTTAATAATTCATCAATTTCATTGGCAGTGGCAGACATTTCCATTTGATGGTGCACAGCTGTTGCAGCCGGATGATGGGATTGTGGTGCGTCGCCCCTGCAGACTCCGTTTTCAATTTATTATGGCATCAATTCAACAATACTAACAGCATCTGCCTTTTTCTATGTCTAATTCTTATTCCTCTCTCCTACAACAACATCGATAACAACAAACAAAATATTTAATAACAATTCTTTTTGGTGGACAATTAAACTTCATTTAATTTCTCTTTTTTTTTGGGTTTTAGATTATAATCTCATTGTGGTTCATTTTTATATTTGGATTCATTTTAAAACTGCAAGCTTATGTTGTAAATCTAAAGCTTAAGTTTTTTATGAATTTTGTTCCCTCTCTTTTGCAATTTTGACTCGCTGTCACTTTAAGTGGTGGTGTGGCTGGGCGCTGCTTTGGGTAATACAAGCCCCTTCTTCTCCTCCTATTAATTCCTAGCCAATTTTATACACTGACACTCAATGGTATTTTAATTAATACATATTACCAATTTTTTACAACACACTTTTTAAAACAATTACTGTTAAATTGGCGACGGTCACACTTTAATATGTACAGTAATTGACGATCAACGATGGGAACTCAATTTTGCTGTAATTCAGCCATTAAGGGGCAACAACACAAAACGCAACTTTTAATTTAATAATACCAATCAATAACAATGTAATTCATGTGAATGGTACCGTTACATGTTCAAGTATAATTAACAATCGATTCCGTTCACTTCCAATTCTTCCCGTCTCTCTATGCATCCATTTTAGTTAATTCCTCTTTTTTCTTGTCCCATCTCTCGAATTTTTATTGCTTAATTATAAACAGTTTTGGGGGGAAACTTCAACATGCAACTGCATATTTGCATTGTTTTCGTATTCGATGTGCAGTAACAAAATTTGTATTACTTTTTGTTGCAAATAAAATCTCTGCGGAAATCTGTTAGTTTTTTCTGCACAAAAACATGACAGCAAGCAGACCCTTCACCAACACACCATAATGAACTAACAAAACTGTGACCAAGTTAAATAATAATTAAAATTGTGCAACAACTAAACTATAATTGTTTGCAACTTACAATGTTGTTGCATGCGGTATATTTAACACAAATCTATTTAAAGTAAAACAGCTTCTTAAGTTAATTAAATTTTTTTTTCAACAATATGTACACGGAAGACGATGTAAACAAAAGAATTTTCGTAAAATGAAACGTACACGACAACCGCAAATTAAAAAGGAATAAAAATGTAGCGCGCTGCTTGTGCGTATTTAAACGCACGCATCAGCTTGCGTTTACGATCTTTAGGCACGTACGTTCTACAAGAAACTAGCTTCGGGCTCCAATTCAACTTCAATCACTTCAATTTACATTTAACAATTATGCAAAGAGCGCAAGAGTGAAGACAGAAGGGGGGCCTTTTGAGTTTTGACTTTTCCAGTTGTGGCAGAGGGCGCACCATCTGCTTCACAGTTGGTTACAAATTGGTTAATTGTTGAATTCCAATTTTTAATACAATTGTACACAATTTACAGTTGTACTGGAAGTGATGATTTCGATTCCAGTACGTTGTGTTTGGTACGTTTTTATGGCTCTAAGAATTTGGTTTCTTAAGTACACTTTGGTTTTTTAAAGCCCAAAATTTCGTACTTAAGGCAATTTTTCAATAATTGCTCCTAAACAGAGTTAAAACAAAAAATAATCAAAAATTTTTCATCGAGACAATTTCTTAATACATAATCCAAAATTTAAATCCTATCGATTAAGGAGGTTTATCTGTGGTGAACTAAAAAGGGCCGTAAACTGCAAAGTCCTTACTTAGAAAATTAATCTATATATAAAGTACTAAAAAAAAAGGAGAAATATATATATTGCTCAGATATGTATATACAAATATCACCTTTTATATTAATTTCAGCACAATTGCAGTTTTCACAAATTTCAGTTAAAATATTGAAACTTCAAATAAAAACCGAACGGTTATCCGCAATCTTAATAACACATATTTTAAGTTTTATCTTTGGATTTGATGAAAACCAATAGGTTTACGGGTGTAGCTTAATTGCCTTTTGACACATTTTGCTGTGAGGTTGCTCATGAGATTTAAAAATGTATTTAAACTTGATGACATAAGTACGGCTTTGCGCTAAAAAATTATGAATCGGTAATCATAATTCATAAGACCAATAAAAAGGTGAGGCTAATTTATGTTATCTTTATTTAAGTTAAATCTCAAAATTATAATATTTTCGATAGTTTCAGTAATTAAAAAGCAATTCCTATAAACATTAAAGACCTGACATGTACGCAATAACACTGAAAAATGGTTTGTTTTCTATTTTTTAAATGTATGTGCTTTTACACTATTAATATAATATATACTCTCTGCTGCATAAATTCCCAAAGGTTCACAACTCATAATCCTGCAGCCTGAAATTACTATTCTAAATCAATTCTCCTAACAGTCTCCAAACAAAAATCAACATTCTGACATCCTAGCCATAATGCTGACTACATATCAGTAAAGTTGAAATTTTTCGTATATATCTCGACTCCACCGTTACTTAACGGGCCCAAATTTTATCAACCATTTAAGCAATTATATTTTATGTACGAACTAGCGATATCCGGATTGCTACGCCCAAGAAAAAACATGTTTTTATTAATGTGAAATTACATTTCTTTATTAAACAATATTTTTGGTTCTCTCTGTTAAAAACTTTTAAAATATTTTTAAACTACGAAACAAAGTGCTTTAAATGTTGTAAAATGGTATGGGCGATCCACTCGATCGACGCCAAACCTTCACAGGAACCACCCCCGGGCTAAACTGCAGTATTTACCCTGAAAATTCCATAAAATTTGCTGTATATACGGGTCATCGGCCATTTGGGAAACATGCAGCACCAATGCGTTATCCCATTCAACACATCATGCCGAAATTGCAACGAACCAAATGAGAATGACACATTAGTGCAAATGTCCAGCTCTAGCCAGGGTTATGTCGAAATTGTAACACTTAACATTGAATAAATATATTTTTTAACGTAAAACTAATCAAATATTTATTAATATACATAAGTTGTTTATCAATCAGTCGTAAAGTTAACATCAGTTATATAAAAAATTACATTCAATGCAAAATGCTTAACATTCTGATTTTACGCATTTTACAATTTAATTTAAATGTTTTGATGTGTTTCATGACGACAGCAGGTAAAATTAAAAGACACAACATTTACAATTACTTAAAATTTATACAATTAATGTTTTTGATCAGCAAAAAGTATTCCAAAAAGTTGTGAAAAATTATAATAACATTTTTTATATGAGTACATTTAAAATGTCTGATGATTGATGAATTAATTAAAATTTAAAATACAATTTAATATTTTACAAAGAAGTAGACAAATAATAGCACTGAAAACGTAGTAATTTTGGTCACATAATAATATCACAGACTGACAGTAACAATTGTTGTCTTTATGCCAGGTAAATTTCAAAACAAAAAAGCACTGATAAAATAATACGAATGACAAATAATATTAACAATAAAACTAGGTACATTATTAGATTACAATAAATACAAAAAAAAAGTTATAATAATTCTTTAAAAATATATTCTAATTATAAATGTAAATGAAGTTGTATGATTCAAATTAAAATACAATAATTTGTAGGTAGATACGGTCTATTATATCGTACAAGTGGAATTCTAATATGTATATTAAACTATCTAAGCATAATATTAATTACAAAGGCAACAGCAATTGAAAATAAAATCCACAAAGTGACACGAATGGTAAATGATGTAAGTAATTAAGTAAAGCTACGATTAAATATGTTTAATTAGCATGCGTATGCTATGAATTATGTCACAATATAAGCAAATTTGGCACATATGTATTTTGACGTGTGCTGAATTTCGTAGAAATTTTTGTATTATTTTAACGAATATGATCATATGATCGGCTGCTTCCGTCTAACAAGATATCATACGTACTAAAAAATGTATTTACAGCTTTGGGCAATATTATATTTTAAACAAATCGTGTAATAAGACAGCATTCAATTTTATAATTTTACTTTAAGGCTTAAGCATACGTATGCTGATGAAACATAATGTTTAACCGTACCTTAAGGTTTATTGCTTAAAAAATAACAAAAATGACGATGTTTGCGTAAACAAATTTCAGTTCTAAACACATATTTTACTTATAATACGCGCGACAATTTACAATCGAATTTGCGGTCGAACCTTATTTGCGGTCGATACTTCCCTAAATACTCACCGGTTAAGAAGGGCCCCTATCCAAGCGTACAATAATTTACAATAATTGTTATACTGTATGATTTTAAAATGTTTTTGTTTTTTCTTTGTTTAATATTATTTTATTTTATTTGTTTGTCCTATAAACATTGATCATTTGTTTAAAAACGGTATTGGTGCATGCGCATACCGCGCATCATCCATAGTCCCTCAAAACATATAACATTATGTTTTATGTGACAATTAGCTTGTCAGCAATATACAATTTAACAGATCATAAAATCGTGTCGCCAATCTAACTCTCATCCTCAGTTACCACCAAACATAAAATTATCACAAAATTTTGCTTCAACCCTAGGCATTCGAATACAAAATCATCCTTAACAGATAAATACATATAGGTTAATTTTTTGACTTATCTCGACGTCCGACGCGATCATAGTTATTATTATTTCTTCTCGATGAGTTTCCACGATTTGAACCGCCAGCACCACCGCCGCTAGTACCGCCACCACCTCCACCATTTCTGTTGTTCATCCAACGATCTTGATTGCGGGCACTGTTGCCGCGATTAAAACGTCCCACATTGTCCATGTTGTCAACACCACCACTTCGTGTACCCGAATTACGTCGATCATCATTGTTACGGCCACCACCCCCACCATTATTATTGTTAATATTTCCACCCATAAAATTGCGGACATTATTACCAACGAGTAAATTATCAAACACTGTATTGGGTAGGCCATTAAAATCAACACCAGGGCCACCAACACCCCCATCAACCCGATTTTTAAACGGATTATTGAACTGAGAGTTGGTTGGCGCAACACCCAGCAAACCAGGTCTTGTGTCCATGAAGCGTGAGTTGAAGTTCATAAGTGGCATTGGTCCAGGCGGTGGTTGCATAAAATTAGGATGGACTACAGGTGCACCTACCTGCTGCTGCTGCTGTTGTTGTTGTTGTTGTTGTTGTTGGTGCTGCTGCTGATGTTGTTGCTGCTGCATGGAATTTATGTAGTCCATCGGACTCATCGACATCATATTGCTGTTGGGTAGTAGTGTGGGGGCTAGATTCATGAGACCCGGTTGTGTTGTATCTACCATTTGCTGCACAATGCCAAGCTCATTAATATAAATGCCAAGATTGGTAAGTATTTGTTGCAGCATCGGATATCTGGTGATAAATGAGAGGTCCAATACTTTGTTGGGTGTGGGATCTGCGTGGAATTTTTTCAGCTCACTGGAAACAATTGCCAAGTGTTGATTCACCATAATCTTGTTCGTTGAGCTGAGATCACGATACCACACCGACTTGGGCAACAGTGACAATATATCAAGGGGTTGTTTGTTGATTAACGCAACACTCATCGATATGGTCGGCAGTTCTTCTTTGCGACGACGTGGATCCTGCCGAACTGGTTGATAACTTGTGGCGGCAACAACCGGTGCTTGCGTTTCCGGGATGGATGATATTGCTGGTGTTGTTTGCGCAATTGGTGAACGCGGTGAGCTAATTTCATCCGCTTCGGGTGAGGCCGGACTGATATTAAACATACGACGTAATCTCGGATCTTCAGTCGATTTGGATGTGTCCATGGAGCGTCGAATGTCACTGTAATCTGGTTTAGGTATTATGACCGCTTTCACCTTTTAAGAAATGGAAACATACACATTTTAATTTAAATGCTAAAATTCATTTATAAAAACTCAGAATTTTACCCGATAAGTTATTGGAGAATGTGCCGTTATGGATGCATCAATTTCAGTAGCTGGCACGTATTTGGCTGTCACTGGTTTGAACGGTAATCGCAAATCAGTGTCGTTGTTTGAGTCTGAAAATAAGGCCAATTACTCACAGTCATCATTAATTATTGTCATCATATAAAGGACATACCATTTGAACCGTCTGAATTTTTCTCCCACTTTCGACTTGAATTGTCATCTTCGACATCACTGTCCGTCATATCATAAATGCTTGGGCGTGTAGTTTTTTGAACCTCATCAAGTATGGAACACGTGGGGCCAGTCTCAGTAATTTGACGAGTAAAAAACTCGAACTTTCGCTCAGTGGTTGTTGTGATGGTTTCAGGAAGAGAATCGCGTCCATCACTGGCCAACGATGCCAAACGTGGATCACGATATGACGCCATCTTTGCTCTTGGATCCCGATTTTCATATGGTGCATAGCTCATAGTTTCCTTTTGCTGCTTCAGTATATCCGAGGGATCGTATGAAATCACTGGAGGTTGCGTTTCTGTAGCTGTTCCCATCATTTGGCTGACTGATGCACTAAGATCAATCTTGATGACTGATGTTTTTGGTAAAATTGCCATTGTATCGAATACGGCTGGCATTGGAACTGATATTGGCGATGGAGGTTTTGTGTCATTGTGCTGCATATCAGCGTCTTCTGCATCGTTGATCTTTTGATTTCCTGCATCTACTGATCCAACTGATCCAATGTCCATCTCATTATTTTTGTTGGCTTTATCTTCATCATCAGACTTTATGTGCTCACTCGATTCTTCGTGTTGGAGATCAATTTGCCAATTTGAATCTTCATCATCGTCATCATCGTCGTCATCATCAATAGGATTAAATGAATTAAATGATGAAATACCAAGTTTAAGAGGTTGCTGGTCGTTTGTTGGGACCGGCGATTTTTGTTTTTTGTTGAAAGCACAAAATTCCTCTGAAAATGTATTACCAAAAAAAAGTTAGTATAGCACAAATATAATAGGCGACAAAAAAGATATCATACCAATGGGCTTATCAAGATCGGCCGGATCTAAATTCGAGTCTTTTAAATACTGTTTGAATTCAATGCCTCCATAAGCACGAGATAATATTACGTTCTCAGGATTGGTCATGAGTGTGTCCGATTTCTCCTCAGGCGTTGGGGATGCAATTGTGTCGGAGATAGCTGACAAAACTCGCATATCCACGTCATTAATGTTGACTGTTCCCGGACTAATGAAGAAAAACAATTAAGTCATAAAATTTTACAAAAAAAAAAAAATTAGTGCACACTTACTCATCGGATTTGTCACTAACTGATGAACTTTTGGGTGCAACTCTCATGTCCAGATCTCTGCCACCAGTACCAATCGAATAAAATGGTGTCGGTTTTTTATTGTTTACTGTATCGTCACTGACGACATTATTGTCACCGCCGTTGCCCATACTACTACTCACAGCAGTAGAACTTGGGGCTGTTAAAACGGCCTCGCCAGGAGCACGTAGACCCAGCTTCTTTATATTGATGGCGTTCAATTGAATTTCAGAAATTTGAACAATTGTCAGTCCAATATCATTCAATTGGGCCACAGTCAACTGATTAATTTGATCCAAATTCATGATACCCATATCTTCAAGCTTTCTAATTTGTTCCTGTGTTATTACTCCGTTAAGATTCTTTAAGCTGAGATAGCTTTCAAGCGGCGCCCCACTGCCATGCACTGGAGACGCCAACTGGGTCTGAGTGGTGTTAGAGATGGGACTTGTGCCGACTGAGTATATCGATTGCTGTTCCACCCAACGAGATTTACGCGGCTTCCCACTACTACTACAACTACTACTCTTGGTTGCAGCCTTATCAGCTTTGCCATCATCGGCATGGTGCTTTGTCACAATATCCAACAATGATGGAATCCTTGTATCTTCGGAATCATCGGCTACAGCACTACCAGAAATTGACGCTGCTAACATTTTACTGCTGCCATTAATTGGGGGTGCCGACTGTATATTATGTGTTGGCATAATGTGATGTGAAGGTGGCGGTGACTGTGGTAGATGCGGCGGTTCCATGCCGAACTCTTTCAACAGTTTGGAGTGTGTCGCATTGATAAGATTCACCGCCGTCTCACGCACCATACGCGGGAACTCACCGAGAATTTCTTTAGGCGCGGTGTCCAAATGCTTGAGTAGGATTTTTCGCAATTGATCGGTCAACGGTTTGCCGTGCAAAAATTTGCACTCCTCCTTGAACACACATTTCATTCCGAGGTAGTAAAATTTACAGGGAAAATCTTGGTGCATGTACAGGCACTTCTCACCCTTGGCACAGCACTCCATCAGATAGAATTTGCAGAGCTCTAGCTTACGGGGACCACGACCCTCGTGCGATCGCACACAGTCGTCACCCTATAATGTAAACAATTCATCAAATTAGTATTAAGGATCATGGATAATAAGCCACATTATGTTGATAGCTTTTGAATCAATATGAAATTACATCGTCACAGTTATCATTCATATGATGAGTACATACTGTATCAATATCGCCTCGTCGTCGTTTATTCTGCTGTTGTTGTTTCATGTTGTTCGATTTGGATGAACGTTGCTCACGATTACGTTCACGACGATAATTGTTCATGCGGCGATACATTTCTTCCGAGTCGTAACTATCGCTGGTGGCAGACGCCTCCGAGGAATAGCCATCGTTGTAACGTTGCTGTTGCTGATGATGAGAATGCGTTTGATTGTTGCCACCGCCAACGGGACTTCCGCCACGAACACAAAGCATTTCGTAATCATCCATATCCATGGTATTTTTATGATCATCGACATCGTCTAGACGAGATCGCTGCAGAAATCGTGCGCAATTTTATTGATTAAATTGTTTTATTTTCTAATGCAATTTAAATAAAAAAATGGTAGGTTACCTTTTTCCTTGTTTTCTCATTAGCTCTCTTTTTGCGCTTCTTGCTCTTTGACTTTGATTCTTCTCGGCGTATTTTGTTATCCTCTGAGTCAGTTTTAATGGATATTTGCACTGGTGGTGGTTCCTTCCCCTCACGTTTTAGTGCCATCGCAATTGCGTTTTCAATGTTAACCGCAAAATCATCTAAATTAATAAATAATAAGATTTGATAACAAGATATTGACAGAAACACAAAATAAATAATAATTTATCAAACAGACTCCAGAGGTAACATCAAAAAATATATAGGTTCAATGTTTTTCGCCTATCTGTTTAAGGCTTAAAAATACTGGTGATGGTTTTCACATGAACAAGCAACTATGGCAAAGCCAATTTAGATGCAGTGTTAAATTTTGAAAATTTCTTCAACTAAAAGTTCTACAAACTACACACACTCAATTCAGATGAATTGATGATGATATCTAAAGGAAAAGAATAACTGAAATGCATAATCATAATAAACCACAAGAAGCGATAACATAGTTCATTAATCATTGTATCCATTGCAATGAGCTGCGTGCATTTGCATGCCATTTACATGTTCATAATTATCTGCTCATTGTGTAAAAAGATCATCTTGAAAAGGAGGAAATCACACATATTTGGAGTGACCTCCCACATTGTGTAAGAGGAATACTAACCATCTACGGGTGCCTTTGAGGCATTTTTCTTTTGATTCTTATGATCCCTACTCGATTGGCCATGGGCATTTCTTTTGACACTTGCATCTGTGTCTTTGTTGGTGTGTGTGGATTTATTGGGCTTTTGTTCAACCAGAGCGGCTTGAACTGGAATTGATTTTTGTGGCGACTCATCTTCGTCCGACTCTATTTCGCCGTCCTCAAGATCATCCTCTGGAATTTCTTTGTTATTTCCCTCCTCTGTCATAATTGCTTGCTCGTGTGTTGCGTTGCACAATTTTATATTATTTAAATGGTGTGAATGTTAACACTGTGAAGGAAAAAATTTAAACAAAAAATAATGGTAAGTACGTGGGTCTCCAAACAAATCTATATGATATAATCAATGTTACCAAATTATTAAATTGTGTTATGTGTTCTGTAAGGGTGAATGGAGGAGGGTATTAGAGACAGGACGCACAAAATTTAAAAAATGCGGCAGCCAGAAACAGTTTCGTATGTGAAAACATTTGACTAGGTAACAAAACAAAACTCAAATTTGTGTCAACCGCAGCCGCTCCAACAAAATACTTTCGGCGCTATTTATAAATTTGCTCGATGTTTATTTACATCAATATTGAAAATGATGATAAAATAATCAAGTCGCCTTGAATGTGTGTCCTGCAATTACATTTGATACCACTTTTATTACGTAGGACGTAGGTGTAAAATATATTCAGTATTTTTAGAAATATCTACTGGCAGTAATTTTTAACTAGCCGTTTTTTTCCAATCAAACAATTTATTCTTAGGCGTTCCTATAAATTGAATATTTTGTGTTAATGGCAACCGACGCTCCCTTACTAGCCTCGCCTTCGAGAACATAATATATAACCACAATTTACCAAATGTACGACTTTTTTCATTGTCCTTTTTGTCAAAAATAATGTAACACCCAGATAAGACCGCAATTTTTGCCGGATGCGAAGCCTAACCTCTGTCGATCCTTTGTATAATAATTAATTTTTGGTAATTCAAATTTCAAAATCCAATGTATAAGATCATGTTTATGACTTTAAATCCGCAACGAACCTGCGGTCTGCGGATTTTTAATGTGTGGTAATGTGGCCCAGCCCGTTACCCCACATGCATGTTTACTTCAGTATGTGTAGAAAACATGACGTATGGGTACACGCAATTTTTATTAACTCGTAAAAACACTCATAAAATATTCGTGCCAAGAAATTTGGCTAACGTGACGTGTTAATGTTAGTGCCCTTTGCAGAATTACAACTTTTGCCACACCCTGTAGAGACGCATGTGCATGTGTGTATGGGTTAGTGGGTCATTTTAGCGTTGCCACCGCGTTTTTTTAACGATTTAAAACATCTTTTTAATTAGTTGCTATTGACATTTTTTTTTAAAGAATTTAAGTATAAAGAAAATTTGTGCAGGAGGAAATATATGATAAATAGAAAAAAAAATAAGAACCAAGAAAATTGGAAACGAAGACACACATTCGGGATGGACTTGAACATCAACTTAAGAATAACACTGACTGACTCAATTTGGCAGCCTTATTCTTAATATGCTTACTAGAAAACCAGCATTCGCATTAAATGGAAAAATATCAATCGTAGCTCAAGACGCATAGAGCATATTTTGCAACATAAATATAGTGGCCTGCTGTAAAATGCATCCAATTGAAACCATTTTTTGAATAAAAATATTTACTTTTTTTTTTAATTCAAAAAAATGTCTGTTGCCAAAATTCAACCACTAATGGCGACACTGAACAAAAAAAAAATCCATCACACTATTGACCACTAGGTACTATACTATGTATTTGCAATACAAGGACAAAGTGCGCGTAGCTTTGTGCGCACTGCGTATGCAATTTACAATTCATTGATGACGACCAAACCACTATGCGTGCGCACACATTTTTACATACAACAAAAACAACAAATTAACACAACAGCGGAATTTAACGCGTATAACAAAGAACTCGTTCTCGAACATATTGCCATACGTTTTTACAACAATCCACATTGGCATACATCTTAACGAAAGTAAATACGTTCTGCCATATTGTATTCTTTCAGGTATTTTGGTACTCCATTGTCATCGTTATTTAAAAAATAATGATTTACAAAAATTGTTGTTCAAGAAAATCCATTCAATAAAATTGCATTGCGTTGCATTGCATTTTTTGACCCTCACGTTTTTATAATGATTAACGTACTTTGAGACTTAAATTTTCAAACAAATAATATGTTTGTGAATGATTGAACTTGTCGGGAGTCGGGACTGCATTACTATTAAGCAATAGTTCACCAATCACCACTAGAAGGGCCGACACTAGACGAATGTATATTTTGTGTTTTGTGAGAATGCAGTTCTGTTGACGGACGAACAATGCACCCATACATGCGCTTATAAAATATGCATGCAACAATTATTATTGCTATACCGATGTGTGAACGTAAATGAAATGCGCGTGAAATTCATAATTTGAAGTGATGCTAAATTTGCTAACACTTAAAACCGCTGAACAGACTTTTTTTAGAAACAATAATTTTAGTTAGCATATTTATGGGCATGACGACGAAATGGGACACATGTCTATTACCCGAAAATAGGGTTCACGAAAGAATTCTTTTTAACGTAATGTGTCCGCAATGAATGGAATTTTTTTTTACGAAAAGTTTAAAATCCGTCAAATTTAAAAGAGCATGAATACTCACAATATAAATAATTGTAAGGCATTTCATTGCAAAAAAAAAACAAACAAATTTTTGCTTTAAAACAATGAAAAACCATCCAACGAAAATGGCGGCCATTGAATTTTCTTCGATTGGGTTTGTTTGTGTGTATGCGAAATTGTGTGGGTGCGGAAAACTGGGTGGAAAATTTTTTCTTTGTCCATATTCAATATATTTATGTCAACTTTTGTCAGGAATTACATTATGCACTTGTAATGATGATCATTCGTTTCGTAATTAAATGATGTTTGATAGGCCTTTTTGATAATTCTTAGTTAAACAAAATGTCATCAATCCGCCGATATAACTAATCGGGAGCCATTTTTTTTTTCTCTCGATCTCAAACAATCTCGCGCGACTTACATTATTACAATAAACATGACGGTATACGATTTTGGACTGCGGATTACCATTTTTTTTTTTAAATGCAATACTCAATTGCTTTAATTGTCGAATTAATGGGGCAACATTTTTAAGACACAGCCATTCATTTTCGGATGATGGCTCGATTTCAAGATTATTCAAAATTACCATTTTAGTATACATTTTTGATGATTCATTGTTCGAAAAAAAGTATTAAAATAAATAAAAAATTATAGTTCAAAAAACTGGATGATGATGCAACTGTATATAATAATAATATATAAATATAATTTTCCGCAAATTCAACATTATCAACAAACTGTCGAGTTATGAAAACAAATGACGAATGGAGGGTCGGAATCGATTTTATGCGCTTGATGCTTTTCAAATTTAAATCCATGCATGGTACAATACAACTTTTATTTCGAAATATCGTATAGAATGACCATCGATGTGTGCGCGCGGGCACTCCTCCATGCCTGAGCAGAGATTTAACAAAAAGGGGGAACACACACCACAAGAAAAGAAATGGTGTAAGTAGATGAAAGTTTAACACACGCACACACACTAACAGGCAAAATCAAATCGTCATAAAAGCGTGACGATTTTAATTAATTACTGCCAAATTAAATCACATCCAAGTCGTAGTTTAGATTAAACAAATTGTCAATTTTTAAATTAAAAGAAATGAGAACACATTAAAAAATAGAGGTGTAAAATATGGCATAAAATGGATCCTGAAAATGTAGTACAAAAAAAATGTTTAGGTGTATTAATGTTTGATATTCGAAAATTATAATTCAAATATGTAACACACACATAAAATGCTTTAAATGTGTGCAACAAATTTAGAACTACTACAATACAACCATACAATGGTAATAAAGATGGCATACAAAAGTTAACTACAACTGCATTGGTTATGATGGTGTTGCGAAGATGCAGGGCGACAGTGTGCGTATCTTACACTCCATGCATGTACAACATATTCATTATATAATTTTCACTGATTTAAGCATGTGTGCGCCTGCGCCATGTTACGTAAAAATTTAAATATGAACCGTGTGCATACGAGGCCGTAGAACGCGCGTGTGTGTGTGTGTGTGTGTACGAGGTATATCCGCTGTACAATGTGTGTTACAATTTCATGTGCCATTTTTACTATCAATATGGTGGTCGATTTTAAAATTACTTTTTCATAATACTATGACATAATAATATCTTACGGTTATTTGTATGGTATATTCAAAATCAACAGAATATGAAATAATTAATGTAAATTTATGTAGACAACATTTCCTTTTTTAGGCAAATAAAAACATAAATATTAATATTATTTTACAGAGCTTGTTTTAAGAATACAACTGCATTTCTCCACCGTTTCCACTGAATAAGACGTACGACCATGAACAATATGCCATAATTGAATGATTCATATAAAAAAATATATATTTTCGTGTGGATACGTGGAAAAGTTAAAATTGACGTGGCAAGCCTAATTTTATGGCACATTTAGAAGAAAGCATGAAATAATCTGGTAACACTGCTAATACGCGTGTGCTGCCATCTGTCAATCAGTTTCAATCATGTTATTTGACAGTCGGTTAAATAAAAGTTTAGGAATAAATAATTTAAAACATAACTGTGAACTGAAATAATTGTTCTCAATCAAAATAAATGTTTATTTCTCTTCTATGTTGTTAACTATAATAATATATAATATATTTTTGTAAATAATTATGTAAATGCATTTTACATTTAATTATTGATTTGTTTTTGGTATACATAAATATAATTATTTAATTAACATGGACGAATGAATATATAATATACGGTAACATTTTAAATATGTAATTAAACAAACACTTTGCTTATAAATGAAAGTGACTTTATAAATCGAGGTGGTTTTTTATCACACAGTTTACGAACAAACACGCTAAATAGTTATAATTTATAAAACCTAACAAAATCCTTTTATTTGTTTCTCAAACGAATGCACAAACGTACGTGAATGCTTTTTCAAACGCATCGGCCGTGTCTAATTTAAATGATGTTTTGTTTGTTTGCTTCATTAAATTAGCTGCAATTTGCAAAAATAAAAAATTCAAATTCAATTACAAAAAAAAAAATTGCTCGCATATTTGGATGGTGCAGGGTTAAAGTGCGTGCGTCTTGTCCACACCTACTCCTAACCACTGCAGTGTTAGGGCGTAGGAAGATAAATGGGAGCACCCGAATTGCTGTGTATTGCCTGTCGTGCCAATTCCATCATAGTTCCGTCATGGGCTTCTACATCAAATTCATTCAAAAATATTTGCAATTAAGCAACGAATGTATGTCATTTTGGCCATCAAAATTATTACCACTAGAACGGACACCACTGCCACACCATGTACGATTAAAGCTTACTTGACGTGATGGCATCCACGAGGAAATGCCACCACCACTGCGATACACCCAACCGGGACCAGTAGCCCCGTTATTGTTGCTGCTGCCAATGCCATTACTACCGCTGTCATAGGATTTGTTGCGATTGGCCATGTCTGCAGACGGGGGAGAGCACACATTATTTTCTAATTAGTATAAAACAGTATCGCTTGCTAAAAAAATGTGAAACTATTTAATAACACGAAAGTACACACCTTTCCAATTATGAAATGCACGACTCTGGTAGATTAATTCAGCAGCCCGTTTGGGACGAAAGTAGGCGTCCGCAATATCCTCCACCTCAGTTCGATTGTGCCGCTCCATCTAATTGCAAACAAACAACAAACAAAATTATAATTTTGTACCCAAAAACCAATTAAAAATCAGCACCTTTAAAACGTTATCCTCACTGTCAGTATCCACGCTATTTTCCGCCACCTCTGAGTCACTATCCTCCCTCGTGTTCATAGTATTGGTATTATTATTATTATTGCCATTGTTTAACAGTGAATGCTTCTGCCGATGAAATGCATCAGAAACAGCCGGTGGCAATTTTAATCGCAACATCAAATCTTCAGGCAGCTTCCACTTGTGCAGATCATCCACCCATTGGGACTCTGATTTAATGACATCCAAATCCCAGAAGCGACCCTCTTTTCGCAGCAATGGCAACGCTTTGTTCATCATTTGCTGATAAAATTTTAGATTCTTCTCAAGACGCCGTATCGTCTCCAAGTAGTCTGCACGATCCAGTTGAAATTCCGCCTGCAAATCGGACACCTCCCGTTCCAGTGTGCGAATCTTTAACCGTTGTGCTTTCACAGCCTCCGATTTGGCTTGCAATTCCTGGTGGATGTCACTGTAGTGACCCTGTAATAGGTCACGATCTTCAGTTTGCTCCACGCGACTTAGAACTTGGGCTAATGCGCTAATAATTAAAATATAATTTTAGAGAAAACGTTAAAACTTTGCACTAGCAATGTTTTACCTCAATTTCCTTTGGGCAGCAAGCTTCTTTCTTGTTCGTTTCTCCTTCAGTTTAACATCATTTGCACGCTCACCACCCACCAATTTTTTTTTGATGGCCTCCATTCGCTGGTAGATGTCTTCTCGTGACGCCTCTCTAGGTAAGGGTCTTCCACTTGCCGGTGTTATATTATTTGTTTGTTGATCATCAATAAGGAGCTTCATTTGTGTCTCATAGTGCTCCTTCAAGTTGGCCATATCTGAAACATTTAAATCCCACAAATTATTTTGGACTTTACCCTTTCAATATTTTTTTTTACCATTTAGAAGTTCTTGCTTCTCCAGCTTCTGTGCCTCATGCTCCATACGCAATCGTTCAGTCTCTGCGTCAAATTGATTACGCAACTTAATTTTTTCCTTTTCAATCCACTCAATGGATTTATTGTCGTTGAAGGTCTGTGCAACCCCACCTCCTGTAGCACTCGTATCTGCACTGTCATTATCATATGGCAGCTTCTTACCACTTTGCTCTAACATCAGCTTCAACTTATTGATCTCCTCCTGATACTGACGCAATTGCGTATCCTTTGGGTCCTCATTGATGCGTGGCTTATTGGAAATATTTTTTGCCCGATTTGCGTACCTCAGGGTGGACAGAGTCTCATCGTAGTTGTAATTAGCTGGCGAGATGCATGCAATCATCAGAGTTTTAGTGTTACCACCAAGTGAATCCTGAAGGAGGCGTGTCAATTTTGAGTCCCTGTATGGTATATGCTTTGTTTTGCCGTCAACCAGTGCTGATATCACATTGCCCAAAGCGGATAGTGACAAATTGATTTTGGTGGCTTCTTTAAGGCGATCACCAGTTGCTCCTAATTAATAAGGACACTTGATTGAGATTAATTTAATTTAATTTAATAATGGTTAATTCATACCAGTTTTGGTTTGTCTTTCAGATCCAGCCAAATCCACAAGATTAAGCTTCCCCTTTTTAATGCCAGACAAATCGCTGGACGCCAAACCAGAGCTGGTGCCAATTTGTTCCAAGCTCACCGTAAATATGGAGTGGGATCGTGAACTGCCCGCATTCATAAGTGTGGCACCAACCATACGGTTTTTCGAACCTATCGCTAACAATCGTTCACAGTCTTGGGCATTTTGTACACTGTGCGTGGACAAATTCTGAATTATGACACCCTCACCAGGTAACTCTTTAAGCGTCAAATTGTTTGCTTGATGACTCAACAGATCTCTTATGTTTTCATTGTAGATCTCTAAATAGCTGACTAGCACCAAAAATCGTACATGTGAGGCCACCGAAATGGCTTCAAAAATGTGATCGAATGAGCGCGAAATGATGCCACGTTGTGACATCAATGCTTCTGGCAATTGGGTGGTGGAAAAGGAGGAGGCGTTGTTATTGTCAGAAAACAAATCCATGGGTCCTTGCATGGTGTGTGATTTGCCGCAACCGGTTTGACCGTACGCAAATATTGTGCCATTGTATCCTTCAAGGACGTTCTAAAAATCCCTCCCATATTAATAAAAAAATCTCCTTTCTTTTTTTTTTTGCGTACCGCATAATTCGACTGTAATTGTTTAAAACTACTTACCTCAACCAATGCGTAGCAAATGTCATTGTAGATGGTTTCCGTGTTTGACGTGTCATCGTAGCTGTTGTCAAATGTAAATGTTTTGGGGGGTGCTGATGGGTCATTGGGGTTGGTGAAATTCACGGCACAATTTCGGATGTCCACAATATTTTGGCATTTTGTTGCCTTCTCCTTGTCACTCATCGGACGACATCGCACAATAACACGCACATTTTCACCCATAATTTAAAATAAACTATAAACTGCAATTAAAAGATCCGTATAATAACACTGATGTCCTGCTCCTGCAGCACTGATGAAATGAATCGTCAACATCTCATATTCGACGCAATTATTGCATCGGTTTTTTTCTATTTTTATTATGACTCAACTAAAAATTCCCCAACCTATACATTGTCTCACACACGTTCGAAGTAATTCCACATAAATTAATCATGCGGGTAATTTTTATTTCGTCGTGGTTCAAGGTCGCTCTCACTCACATTTCACCCCGCATCCCCTAAATGTTGCACCCGCCCTTATATGTTAACACAATTTGCGAACAATCCGTTAGAAGGGCAATTAATTTAGAAACAACACGCACCCCCAAAAAAAAAAAAAAACAATCGCAACTTGAAATCGTCTCGACCGCGCGCAAACTTTAATCGAGCTTTTAAAACATTTAATCCGTTGAAACACAATGGTCAAAGTGACGGTCAGTTTGAGCAACAACTCACATACAAATGATATCCTTGCGAGTTGATTGCTGTGCAGCAACCTATGGCTTTCGTCCGTTTGCATGGCAGGCCAGGCCATAGCAGCATGAATATGTGCACGCGCGTATTGTTGGGGCACCACATGATCTCCGTGGTAACGTGCGACCACACAGTGAGCGTGAGAGTGGCGCTAATATTAAATATATGTAAATTATAATAATTAATTGAATAATTCCATACAGTTATGTTCAGTTCATATGAACTGTTTATGTTCTATTGTCGTCTGTGTGTTAATGTCGCATATTGATTGCAAGGTAATGTTGATTTGTCTCCATTAAAAAAAATGTATACAAGGTCAACTGGGTAATATTTATATTCGCTGGGGGCTGCAGGCGGATTGGATTTAAATGAAGGGGTTGGATGCTGATTGGACATAGGGACAACTTATATATTAAATCACGTCACACGAATGTGTGCTACAACAATGCACTTAAATGTTTGATTTCATCCAATGAATTATGGGGAGAAAGATTGGGCAATGGGAGTAGGGGGTTTGTGCATTATTATTTATTATTGATGTGAGGAACAGTCAACAAGATGATTCATAACATTGATCTAAAAAGGATGTTGATTTGGCTGAATTGCTTTGCATTGAAATGGGGGGCGAGGGTTGCATTTGTAATGAGTGGGTGTTAATGTAATGTTTGTCTATTAAAGGTCATATAACGTACAATGTATATTTGGATGCAAAATAATTGCATGAGCTAATGGTTGCGTGACCAAAATGTCCTGATTCCTTATTCCCATTGATTTCATTAATGTAATATAATATTTAGTTAAGTGAAGTATTTCGTTATGATTTATTGGAAAAGTCTTTAATTAGCTTTAATAATGTATCGTATATTCATTTTAAAGTCTTTTATAAAGTCCCTTAAAATGGATAGGGTACAAATCCCTATATTAAAGTCCCACGGTCTTACCCGGCTTCTTAAAATACAGTCAACGAAATTCAATTAAGTTCATTGTGGTTTTTACTAATAACACGAAAACCGTTACTGCAGTGTATGAGTCGGACATAACAGTTTAATAACAAGGTCGTACCAAATCTCCAAATTTTCAAAAAAGGGAGATCATCCGCATGTTTAAATTATTTCCTTTTTAATGATTTAGCAAGAATTCTCTTAAACTCAGAGATACCTAGAGCTGGAAGAGACCCAAGTGCATCGAACGCTAATAAGACTGGTTGTGAAATACGGATCGGAATCGTGGTGAGATGAACAGTGTCTTTGAGAGGAGTATTCTTTTTTAAATGTTTGGAGCAATCGAAGACCGAGAAGTGTGGCGACGAAGGTACAATCATGGACGGTAACAGAAGCAGAATGTAGTCAGCTTCATTCGCATAAATCGCCTTCGGTGTCTCGGCCATGTGCAATGGAACGGATGACAATCGGGTTCCAAAGTGCGTGTTTTTATGAATTCCGGTGGGGGAAGGGATGCCGTAAGACATGATTGGAGTACGGGATTGGCGCTCATTGGCGAACAATAGTTCCAGCTGGAGGCGCTTGTTGAAGGAGACGAAGACCGACAGATGATTGTAACGTCAATTTAAAAGAAGAGAAAAAGAAGAGTTGGACTTACCAGTCCAAAGTGTAGAACATTTTGTATCATGGTTAAAAAATGTTTTTTTTTTTTTTGATAAGTGCTATCAACTCTTGAACAGTTAACAGTAAACGGATTCCGTGTTATTAAAAAAAAACATATTGGAATTAATTGAATTTTGTTCACTGTATTAGTTGACCAATATACGCTACTAAAATATTCTGCAGGAAGAAATGTTTTATTTTATGATCCTTTTGTCAATCATTCGGCATTTCCCATCATATGAGAATTACCTCATTGTATGACAATAATTATGATACGAAACAGGGGACAATCTGATTACCATCTCAATCCCTAATGACCAACATTCTGACCCAATTTGTTCCCGCTTCATGTCATACATGAAAAATTGTGCCACAAATCGTGTGTTTGATTAATTGACTGCACATTGCTTCCGTGAATGAGAATAACCTGTGTCCGGTATATTTATAAATATTGACACAATAACCACTTTTCTTTTATTAGGTCAACGCAATTGGGTCATCAAAATGGCAAAGCAAACAACAAGACTTTGGATTACTCAATGTTGGGATACTTAAAAAATATTAAGTCCATTATTGTCTCCCATTTGTTTGCTTTATCATTTATTATTGGTCATTTCTGATGATAAATTGACTGAGACGAAGTTTATCGACCTATGCCGGTCAATAAAAAGGACATGACAAAAAGACAGTTCCTATCAAAGTTGTTAATTGTTTATGTACATTGAATTTGAATGTGTCACATTCTTGACCTTTGTCGTTGTATATTAGTTTGTGAATTGTTTATGAATAATGCTGGTAACTAAATCCCAACCCACTCCTAAATGAATGGGACAGTTCAATAAACAATGTGGTCCTGCGCAGCGGTTTGTTGTTTACTTTGTGTGTTATTATAGACTATTTTTAGGTATGCCGTTGGATAACAAATCGAATTTAATAAAGTGTTGGAGAAGTACGGGGGATGATGAAATCATTAATTAATATTCATAATTGCTGTCATTTTGTTAACTGTTTGAACATTAATGCGCACTGCAGTGGTCACCAATTTGTTAATTAAATTCGTCAAATATGTAAATACCTTAATTTAATTAAGGAAAAGTGTTTAGTTTACTTTTAAATAAAAATTTTACCAATCAACATATTCTTACATATGAATTTGGCAAAATTTTATCATAAATTTAAAAGTGTTCATTTGGCGCCAAGCCTTAATTATTTTTTTATTTTTGTTTATTTGCCATAAAAGTTGGTAGCAAAAAGTCCCTCTGCAGCGGTCGCATATATAATTTCTTTTATATGAAAAACCTGCGCATTTATAAATTTACATATTACATATTATATATATAATATATATATGTGAGCACAAATTCCGAGGTGACAACCCAGATCTGAATGACTGCTGTCAAATAATTTTCATAAAGTCCTTTTAACAAACGCACGTGTTAGTCAATAGCGCGTCTTTCTCGTCTTCACTCTTCGGAATTGTCCTCTGTGATTATTACATTTTAATTTTATTAATTTTCTATATTATCTTGTTTTACCAAAAATAATAAAATCACCAAAAATGTCTACACGATTCGGTATCCACATGGGAAACAGCTCCATTGTATTGACAGTAGCAAGGGTAAGTCTCTTTTTTTTTTTTTTACTGATGCCAAGCTCGAATTTGCTAAACGTTAATATTTTTTAAATTAACCTTAGGATGGCAAGGTTGACATCGTGCCTAGTAAATTTGGTGATCGTGTCTCCAGTGCTGTGTTAGCGCTCTCCGACGCTGATGAGTACACAATAGGATTGCCGGCAAAGCAGGGTTTTTCCAGAAATCATCTGTCCACGGTGATAAACAATTTAGAGTGCCTGAAATTTAATGAATATTTGGGCAAAAATGGGTTGTAAGTATTTTTTCATTCATAATTTTTGTAGTAAGAAAGTAGAATTTGAACTAACATAAAATTAAACATTGCAGGAAATGTGGCTTTGATACTGAGACGTTTCAGTATGAATTAGTTAAAGATGAGCTTAACGTTAAAATCTCACCGCAGGAAGTTATGGTGATGTTTCTGCAGAATATTTATGGTATGTTTTTAATTTTGACGTGTTGCTTATTTATTTTTCAAAAGTACATTCATTAAATCGGCTGTGTTCTAAATTGTTTCCATATCTTAACAGCTCTATGATTCGATAGTTTAAACATCAAACTTTAGATTAATATTGATATCAATAAATAAGCAATAAAGGAATTTTCTTTTCGAATGGTGTCGGATTTTGTAGAAATAATTTGTTTTTTGGTCTACAAAAAAACACATTTGAATATAATTGTTAAAATATAAATAATACTCACACTATTCATTCCATATTTACAGAAAACGCAAAACACGCCGCTGCTCCTGACACTGCCCTCGAGGCAGTACTCTCAGTGCCACAAAAATGCTCCCCTGAATGTCGTCAAAACATAATAAAAGCAGCCGAAGAGGCTGGTTTTCGTGTACTTCAAGTGGTGAGCCACTCAACGGCAGCTACCCTCGCATACGATTTTGTCGAGGAGATTAGCGAGGATCCCCTAGACGTGTTGGTATTACGTATGGGCGGTCACACCTCTGACATGAGTGTGGTGCGCATCAAAGACGGACTTTTATGTCAGCTGGTCAGTGAATCAAGTGAGCATGCGGCTGGCAATCATATCACTCAGCTGTTTGCCAATTATGTGTCGAATGAGTTCAGGCAACGCTACAAGTTGGATCCGCGCGAAAGTGAACGCACAATGCGTAAGTTGTTCTTTAACGTGGAAACGTGCAAGAATGTGCTGTCCACCGTTGAGTCATCACCGTTGTACATTGAGTCACTGATGGATGGTGTTGATTTGCGTCAGAACTTGAGTCGTGCCCGTTTCGAGAGTATCATTGCGCCCGCTGTGCAACAATGCGTTGCCTCCATACAGCAACTGTTGGCCAAGCCGGAGTGTCAAGATGTTCGCATACGACGCATTGTATTGAGTGGCGGCAGCATGAAGATACCAAAATTACAGTCAGCGATTGGTGCCCTCTTCCCCGAGGCTACAGTGTACAGTTCAGTTGCACCCGATGAGGCTATTGCGTTCGGTTGTGTGCGACAGGCACTGTGGTTGGGTGATAAGATTCCCGATGAACCTTCATCAGAGGTGGCGATGGAGTTGAATGGTGTGTCTGATGATATTTGGTTGCATTCAGGCACCGACGAGATGCTAGTATTTAGAAAGGATACCATAGCACCTATGGAGACACATTTGTCGGTGCATGTGAACAAAGGACTTAAACTGGTGCAGGCTGGTAATGAAATGGAACTTGATATGGGACAGAGTGACGAGCTGCAGAAGTTGTGGTTTAGAATTGGTCGCATTAATGCTGATCGGACAGCCCACATTAATGTGCACAATGTTACGGAACGTTAAAACCTTTTTATTTAAATTTTTATTATTTAATATGGTATGTGAGATTTTTAATTTGAAATTTCATTTTATTATCTGCAGCAGGATTTTGTAGAAAGAATTCGAAATTTTTTCAAAAGTAAGCATAACTCAGGCGAAATATTTAAAAACTACATGTCATTGTCTACTGTTTTAAAAAACCTAAATACTGTAAACAAGATAAGTTCATTGTAAAATACCAACGGGTTATGTTTTTGTGAAACCTTTAAGTATAAATTATTTAAAACTTATAATAAATGATTGAATGATAAGAACGATTGTTGCTTTTCTATGAAAATTCTTTAATTTATTAACCTTTATTTAAATTTAAATTTTTGTTGTTAATAATTTCTGGTTGTGAAATTGTCACCAAATATAGTGAATACATATTCATTGTAAGAATTAATAAAACACGCTAGTAACGCGACAACAATAGTTATTTGAAAGCGTCTTTGATCCAGCTTTAAACGATTTTGGAAACACACAGATTATCATTATTATTTTGGCTAATTGAAAGATATTTCGCATACGCTGTAACGAAAATACTAATAAAAGGGATGACAATTATTCTCTAGTGACACAACAATAAAAATGCGTACGTTAAAATAGATGTGTGTCGAACACCTTCGATCCACAATCTATGCCTGGATGCACAGAGTGCGCAATAAAATTATTTAATGACGAGGTATTGAGTGTGTTAATTTAAGATTCATATTGCAACTGATGTGAGTAATTAAATAAGAAAGATACCAAGGTTGTTGAGAAGATTTTGACGATGTTTGAAATTTGAAAAATATTTTAAGTTGCAATGATGAATGTGATTGCGCCTTCGGAATGGTGTCGAAACATTTAGTTATTGCGGTATGATGGCGAAAGTATTTGTTTTTATATACCTATAAGTGTGTGTGTGTGATGCGACGCGCAATTAAAAAGTAAAGAAGAGACAACAGATTTACATGAGCAAGTCCTTAATTTCTTGTTTTTCGGCGGCATCCAGGTACGAGGTTCCATCTGGTGTTTTTCCTACTTTGGATGCGCCATGTTTAATCAACAGCTCCACGCATTTGGTATGACCCTCCCAGACGGCCGCCAACAATGAGGTGATGCCATGTTTGTCGGGGGACTATTTAAAGAAATGCGGCATTAAGATACATACATATTTTGAAGCTTACGAGGCTTGGTTACAATCTTGTAACAATACTATTAAATTTATTCTTACATTTAAATCAGCTCCTTTCGAAATTAAATATGCGATGACATCGGCTTGTCCATAATCGGCAGCATAATGCAGTGGTGACCGTCCATTTATGTCCTCATTTACTTTGATTGCCTATTTATTTTTATACAACAACAAATTAACATTAAAAATCATCATCATCATCTTGTTAAAAAGTGATTCATCTTCTCACAATAAAATTTGCATAACCTCAAACAATGGACGAAAATTCGCCTACCTTATTTTCGACAATGTCTTTCACTTGGTCCAAATCACCATTCTTAATTGCCCACACTAAATCGCTGCTCATGTTGATTATTTGAATGCTTTCAATGTCCCCAAAAAGGTGTGTTGGTTCTGACTCAGATGCAGTCACAAATCACAATAATTATGTTGTACTTCTTTTCGTTTTTCGTTTTTCGTTTTCCGGCGATCTATAGATGTACAATGTTACCTACACGGCTGCACGGCGACAGTGGTCTTTGCTTGCACTTGAATGGTGCGTGCAGTTTTTTTAATACGTTTGCACAATTTACGTTGCAGCGGGGAGATGTATAAAATGTGGCTGATTGCGGCGAAAGTTAATATTTGCGACTATTGTGTGTGCAGTTTGTCGATAATTGCAATTAATTGTACTTTATATCGGTGAAATACAACTTACAAGTGTCACTCTGGTGAAAACAAAAAAGACGGAATATTTTTGGTATGTAATTTTTTTGTGTGTCTATCTCGTTTCTTTCCATTGAATGCGTCCACTGTTTTTGTCTCTTTTATGGTCGCTATTGTTTTGTGTTTTTAATTTTGCCAAAATTGCGAAATTGGTGCACCTGATCTGTATAACTGTGAGAACTGTCACAATAATTGACAACATTTTTGACATTTGTCAAAATACAACCGCTTTAAAACTGGACGCAATTTTTAGCGGTGATTTTGAAATATTCTTTACTTAGTAGGAATTTAATTTATAAAATGTTCTCTATTTAAATTTAGTTTTAAAATGTGTTAACTAAAAAGTAATGATGAATTAAAAATTGTCACCTAGCAGATTTTACAAACTTATATTTCAAATACATATTGATTGTTTACTTGAAGCTTTGATGGTAAATTTAAAAAGGAGTGTCGAGATAAAAAAAATAGGTAAAAGCCATTTTTTTTACATAGCTCCTAAGTATTCTCATGGACTTTTATCCATAAAAAGTCCCAAACTTTGTATAATGAATAAGCACAACTACAACCCCAGAGTTCCCACCAGTCAAACCACTTTAGTCGGAGAGTAGCTTGAGAGAGCTTATAGCGCGTTATACATTTGTGTCAACAAACTGTACTGAAAACAACTTTTTGGCTGACATGCTGTTCATGCGAATAAATAAACATTTCGTCTCCCCATCTGGACCATCCAGCAAAATAACAAATCTAAAGTGGTGTGTAAAAAAAATCGCTGAAACTTGCACGAGTATAAAATCGCCGGATACGTGCCGAAACACATTTTAAGTCACAACGTTTTATGTAGAGAGGAATCTACAATATTGATGTAGATTGCAGCATGGACGAACGTTTCTCGTCGCTTACGAGTATGTGTGTTCGGAAACATTGGGACTTTATGGAAGTCACCTCACCAGCTTAAAATAATGCTATGTACAAAAAAAGACCATCCAGCGCGAATTAAAATCGCACACGGGGTCTCCATTCTCCAATCTCCGCCATGTATACACACGCTCGCCGTTGATACATTTCAACCGGACCATACGTGTACGTCTTGAACCTTGAGGCACGCAGATCTGATTACAACGCGACGCAACGATTAGGCGAATACAATATATTAAATAGCTGTAGTGCTTTTTTTGTTGTTTTCTTTATTTTATTTTTTGTTATTTATTCGCCGCAGTCAGTCAAATTTTTGGGTCGTATGCTCGGTTTGTTGTTGTTGTTGTTGTTGTTGTTGTTGACGATTGGTGTGTATCGTATTCGTGCCGCTCAAAACTTAAATCATAAAAAAAAATTTGCGCGACTTGCGAGTTCGGAAATCGCTGAGGCAAGTGAGAGTTGTGTGTCGCTGCAGAATTGCTTTTATTTTTTTTAAAACAAAAAAAAATCACGCGAGGTTTGTTGTGGGATCGCGATTCGAAATAATTTTTTCTGTTGTTTATTGTTTAAATTAAAAATAAGTGCTAGGTGGTTTCGCGAGTATTTTAGGTAATTAGGACGTTTGTCATCAAACGAGATTTCCCAGGTGCAATTGTCGTCTCTAGGAGACAAGGTACGTGTTTTGTTTGCAAGTGTTTTTGAATCTTTTTTTTTACATGTAAAATTGTTCAGTATTTTTGTTGCCAATTCATGACAAATCGCATCACGTGCGATTCTCATTAAAATAACAAATGTTAAGTTGCGTAGCTTTTCATATTAAAAAAAGCTTTTAAGTGTTAACCTTGATATTCAGAGTACTTAATTCTAACAGTTTTTGAATAGCGAATTTACTTTTGTTTGGTAAAATGATATTTAAATTTAAATTCTTTATTTGAATTGCTCCGTGGATCGTCACATGATGCAATGTTGTGTACACAAAGTCAACGTGTGTGCGTGAAAGTTTATTTTGCTCGCTTCAATATGCAATTATCCGCTACTTCAACGGTGGTTAAGAACATAAGTTTTAATTGCATCTCGTTTTAATTAGTTTCTTGAAACGCTCAATTTGACTCGCGTTGTTTTTCAATGAACTTAAATTATGGAGCATGGTGTACATAGTAATAACTAATAAGTACTTTCAGATGCTTAACTATTTGCGATGAAGTCTTGTCTACAATTATGTACAATCAATTTAATTCGGGTAAACATTTATTTAACTTATGCCATTTTTTATGCATTTAATTTTTTTTATTTATGGCGGCTTCTAATTTACGCACGCAAAACAATATTTTGTTTTTTTTTTAAATATTCAAGTTCCTAAAAAATTGAAAAGGGTTCCTCCTACTAACATAAAGAAAACTGTTCTTTAGAAAATAAAGTTAAGTAAACAAAACAATAATGGCGATTTTGGAAAAAATTCTTTTATGAACTAGTTTTAATTTAATTTTAGGACCCTCCACCTCATTAGAATTTTGAGTCCTTTTTAGTGCTTCAATGTTCAGGCCGTCCTCCTTTCATATTCACTCCTCACTCTAGCTTAATTTTAAGTAAAAAAGAAAGAAATTTAAGTCAATTCTTTTAACTTTAAACAAAAAAAAACTGTGCAGAACTTTTAAATAATGTTAAAAAAACGTATTTAAATTTCTTTATTATAACAATGACATTCGCAAGGACTCCATTACCGTTGTTTTATCTACTAGTTGTCACCTTGCACTACACTCACACCCAAGTACACACACCGTCTGATTAAATATGTTCCCCAAAACAAAGAAAATTACAGCAGACAGGTACAATATGTTATTTGTAAATTGATGAACGACGCGCCATCTTATCGCGCACAGTGCCGCACTTATCTAATCAAACTTGTGTGTGCCTTCAATTAGGTTGCTTTAGAAGAAGGTATTTATTTCACATGATGCCGCTTACACAGGTGTAATGCTTATTTAATGGAGGGTTAACCCGTTACAAATATTCAGCGTATTTAAACGTGTTGAATGATTTTTTTTTGGAATATACACCACAACTACACGTTTAAATAATTGTTGCGATGAATATTAAAGCGACAGTAAAGTGCATATTGCAAATAAAGCTTATTATTATTAAATTGTTGTTCATTAAGCTTAAAAAAAAATTAAGTATTTTTATTTGTTTTTCGGTTGACCTTTAAAAAATTATCAATCAAAAATGAATTAATGAATTCAACATGGGGATTAACTTTTATTAAGGAGCTTAAAACTTTTGCGACTTAAATACCGCGAACAAAAATGTCTTTGTTTTGATAAATCTTAAGAAAATAATGCAACCTTTCTTTTTGCTTTCTTCCTTCTTTCGTTTATTTTACACAAATTATGATGATAAGCGTACTATTGTTTTCTCACGACTTAAATCCAGCCACAATAGCAATTTTATCAATCGTAAATGAGCGTGATGTTACACTTTGTTTGTGCAAGGTTTGCACAAAAAAAAATCATTTAATTGAAAATAAGAATATCAAATTTAAGCCAAGATTTTATTACCTAAATATTTATATTATTGACAATGCAAAATTGTAAACAAGCAATCATATTGAAATACAAGCCTGACTTAATAAAGAATTTTTGCAAAATTCTAAGAACTTTATTTATTTTATTTGAAATAAATTGTTCTTTTAAATCCTTTTTTTTTTACAAATTTTTTTGCAGAGTTAAATTGAATCACATAACAAATAAATTACATAAGGGAAACTATTTATTCCCCAAATTAAAACTTTAAATTTAAACATTTAAATTTGGTTACGCATTTTTCTATTATTCATACGACAAATTATATTGCCGAAATAGCGTTTGTTTTTGATTCGATCAATTTAACTTAATTGACACATCAAATTTGTTTAAAATTTAAATTATTCGTCGCAATTTATTGTTTAAACGTTTGTTTATTTCATGACGTCATTTAAAATGGCTTGTGTATTTTATCGAAGTGATCCTATAACGGCCCTTTTAATTGAAAATGTTAAACTGCATCTTTTTATTGCACCCATTAATTCGGGTTTTTATTTTGCAAGCGTTGCAATTTCTCTATCTCTCTCAATGAGAAATGTGCAGCTTTTTATAGATATAATTAATTTTTTTTTGTTTTTGTCATTTTATAAAATGAATTGAGTCCCTCTCGCATGCGTGCTTTCGCATATTTTAAAATATATAGTGCGAGAAAAATTGAGCGACACCAATATGCGAAGTTCACTCACCACTTCAGTTGCTGTTTGCTCTTTAATCAGTTCGTTTGTGGGGATTTAATTCACTGGATGGCGATGAATATGTCACGTCATTGATTAACGAAATAATTAAACTGTGTGTGTTGTGTGCTTCCGTAAACCATACGGGATTTTTGATTGATTGTTGTCTCGTTGCTGCATTAATTATCTATGTGAATTGCGTACACAAATGTAGTATGAGCAGTGTAAACTGTAAAGCTTTTGTGTAGTCACAACCATGTGACTGGAATTTGTGATTTGTTGTGCAAAAACATAAGTTAAATTTACCTGCGGGGAATCGCAAATAAATAAACAATGTAAACAGATAAAAAAACCCGTACAATAGATAGAGTGCGTAGACATTTTTTCGGAAAAGTGTTAATTTACAAAATATATACTGTCATTTCAGCGACTGCAACAACATTACTGTGCAGTTAATTCCAGCTAACAAACAGACTGCAGATGGGGAGGAAATTTTTTGGTATTGGAAACAGCTTTTAAGTAACAACGCATGCTTTTTCGCTGAAACAGTGATTAATTTTGCATTTAATGAAACAGTTGTTTTCAAAATTATTGACAATACTTTAGTCACTATACACGATTGAGTTTTGTGTTTTGCGCGAACTACCACAAACTGTTTTTGTAAAACAATTAACTGTTTGTAAAAAAAAAAGAATAATTTAAAAGTTAAAAAACTAACAGTCCGAGTGCGTCAAGTGTGTTTTGTGTTAAATTGAATTGTTGAAGCTGCTGTGCAGAAATACTGCATCAAAATACAAAGCAAACATGTGTCGCTGTCTACAAGGGTAAGGCATCGCATTTTTATCGGTCATTCGTTGCAATTTTTTTTTTGCAAAATACATTCAGTAAAAGCTTTATTTGTCTGTTTTGTTGAACTTACAAGTGGTGTGGACTTTCCACATATAATATTTAATTTCCAATTATTCATAAAAAGTCAAGATTGCTGAAAGACATAAAAGTTAAAGGTTTTTTTCATAAACATAATTGCTTTTAATTGTCAACGGTTAATTAAATAAGTGGTTTTCGCAATAACTTTATTAACACTCCATTAAAAAATCATTATTGCTTAGTTAATAGTTCTTCATTTAATGACAAAGCATTATAATTTAAAAACCATTCATAACGAAAATTGGTTTTCTGTTAATAAAAACAGTAAATTAAATAACGAAAAAAAATTCAATAAAAAAACGAATAAAATAAAGTGTTACAATTATTTTAAACCAATAAATTCAAATAAATGCTTTCCCACTTTTTAATTTTACTTCAATTTTTTGGTTTGTGCCACAGATGCTGGGAAAGTTTCTGGTGGAACTGCATTGAGGAGAGATTCTGCTATGACGAGAGCATTGGTAAGTCATTTGCATATTTTCAATTTTTAATTGGCGGTTTTAAAATGACCTGCGGTTATATATTATTACGACACCCAATTTATGAAAGGCGTCCGTTTTAATTGCGACAGCTTTTATCAAAAACAATTTAAAAAAAAAACAACGTGATACATTTTTATATTTGTTCTGGAATGTTGTGAATTTTTATAGATACTGATAACGATCACATCGTGTTTCTTTCATAGAGTTAAGTTGCATGTGGGTTTAAATCATTATACTTTCTTGGACGCGTTAAGCCCACCGGTTCAACGGTTAATCCAATAAATTCATCAACATTAATAATCCCGCATTAAAATACCACTTTTTTTTAAATTTTAATTCCCATACAGCCAAATATAATCCAGATGAGGAGGGTTACCGCACAAAAAGCTCCGCCAATGGCGTGGTTGAGACACACAACAACAATGCACCAGTTTGCAGACAACCAGGCGCTTTGTTGCGTCACCAATCGTGTGCCAGGTATGTGGTGACTCACATTTCGTTCTTTTTTTAAATTAATAATTTAATTGCTTTAAAAAAACATATTTTAAGTGATTCATCTAAATACTGTTTGCTTTCAGCTCGAAAATCCATGAGGAGGACTATCGCGAAATTCAGACGCACGGTCCCATTTTGGCGCCGGAAATTATGGCAGTGTTTGCCAACTCACAAATATTCCATGATCATCAGCCAAAGGCGAAGCCCGCTCGCCAATTGAGTCCGTCACATAGCCCAGTTGAGACAGTGCACCAGTACAACAGCAAACGTGATAATGACAGTGAGAAATTATTAAAGCGGCTGGAAGGTAACAGCATGTAATTGAAAAGATTTCAACCCCACCCCATCATAAAATTTAATAGCACTTAAGATACATACATATTTGTGTAAAGCAACATGAACAAAAATGAAAATTGCGACTTTAATGGCAAGCATAAAAAAAAATCACACACACACACGCACACACAAACACACACACGTAACACACAGCCAAAAGAAAAAATTAAATACAAGGCAGGCACAAAAAAAGGAGCACAAAATGCGTAAAAACAAATAATCATTGATACAAATATTGAAGTATTTTATTTTGGATACAAAAACCAAGGAAACAACACAACGAACGAATTGCATTTTGCTGGCCATACATTTTATTTTAAAACACATAACAATTGATGTACCTAGTAGAGCACTTGTGTAGTTAAAAACGAGAAAAAATGTTAAAACAATTTGCACTGATTAAAAAAAAAAACGACATCATGGCAGAGAAAGCCAGCACGTAAATCACGCGAATTTATACACAATCACATCCCCACACTCTCCTATTCGAACAAAATTGTAAAAATTTGAAAAATTGCATAAAATCAGGTGACTTGTGCCAAATTCACAATTATTATGAAGGTAGGTGCAATTAATCTGACTTACATACGCAATATCCTTTATAACATGTTACTGTGTGTACTATTTATGTTTGTCCTTTGAATAACTGTTTGTATTTCTGTTCTGTGTCAACATAATAACCGCTATTGCCTTCAATTTCCGATTTAGGAATTAATAATATTAATTAAACATTAAATTCAGGGAACAATAGGCTAAAGGACTTTTGTGAAATTCTTCCGTTTAAACATAATTGTAATTTCTGTACCCGCCTGAAAGCATTTACAATTCCTTTTTTTTTTTGTTGCTGAAGTTTAAATGTCCTTTATTAAGCTTTACATTTTATTCTCTTTTTTTAAAACAAACAAAAAACGTTAAGCTTGTCGCAATATGTCAGAGATGTGTGAGCCTTTACTGTTTCTATGTGTGCGTAAAAATGCTTTAAATCAGTTACGAAATGAATGTGTAATAAAAAATTTATCATTCGACTTAAGCTTATTGGAACGTCGGAAAAGCGTTCTCTTGTGTGTTTATATTATAATAATATTTATAAATATTTATTGTATGTGTCCTAAATATTTTGATCGCCGTAAATAATAATTGTTAGCAATAAATTATCTCCACATCATTTCATTCAACTGTACGCTTTAATTAAAAAAACACAATTAGCGCACTAATTAAAACATTACAAGTCAAAACTGTTCTTAAAAAAAAACAACAACAGCAAAATACTGTAACTAGAATACCGTTATAACTATTTTACTTAATCAGAATTTCTCTTTTTAAACCTTCATTCCCTCACAAACGCACAGAACCAAAGGATACTAGCATTCGTCCATCCCTGGAGATCAACAAAAAAATCAAATTCACCGTATCTGGTGTGGAAGACGACGATGAGGAGGAAGAGCTGGACGTCGTTGACAGTCTGCGTTCTACACCCGGCCACAGCACTGAGACCATGTCATCGTCACACACCCAATACGACGGTCCCGGTGAGATTGTGTTGCGCCCCAAGCACGGCCTCGATGCTGAGCACCACCCATCCGCGATGTCGCATTTGCCCACACTCATGATGAACAAACAATTGCGCAACGTCAAGAGTATGCCGCAATTCAACACGTCCCACTTGCCCAACAGCAGCCAATCCAACATTTTTGTGATTCCCGACGACGCCGCATGGAATCGCTTCAGCATGACACCCGAAATACCGTCCATCTCGTTTTCGACGTTGCCCAAGAACTACGAGGAGACGCCACAAATTGAAAAATACCACGAGGCACAAAGTTTGTACAGCATACAGACGGCGAATACGGCGCGTGTCACCAATGCCGACTACACGATGCCACGTTACTTCGGCAAGGGCGATATGTTTGCGCAGAGTGTGGACAATCTCAGCTCGGTGGTGGCGCACGCCAATTCGGCGCAACAACAAAAGATGCAGCCGAAGAAGCGCATCGACAAGAGTAAGCGGTTAAAGAAGTTGCGCAGCGATCTGCCGCCATTGTTGATTGCGCAGCAACACACCAAGGATAAAATGCATCGCTAAATGTGGGAGTAGGGTGAGAGTGGATGTGTGTGGGAAATGGGCCACTCTTTTAAATTTGGGCGTTTTGTTAAATTTAAATTTTTCATTTTTTTTTTTTTTTTTTGGAATTCCATTGTGACTTAAAAGTAGTTATCAGCCCTTTTCTTGGGCAGATTAAACTGCAGTTGTTCCAGTATTTATATTTTTAAATACATAAAATTCAACATGACGTGCTATAAAAATCCAGGATAAAGGATGACTTAATTTATTGGTACTTAAACCGTTTTAAAGTAAATTGTATTTAAGCAAATGAAAGACAAATTAGAAGACACAAATACTTTTTAAAACCAATTCTACTTACAAAATTCAAAATTGTGATTTACCAATGATATAACGAGAACAAAATGGACCTAGTGACTTAACATTTTTAACACATTTTAGAATAGAAATAATCATTAAACTGTGAATTATATCTGTATACTATATCATACATTTTTATATCATGCATGATTTATGTAAAATATGCATTTTAATATCGCTCTAATTTTAGGAAACGTTACCGTTTTTTTATTACTAAAAAAATGAAACCACAATTTTATTGTCCGTATTATTCAAATGATTCGAATTGTTAAGGAAAGGATGTGCCTTTTAAATTTTAATCAAATTAATATTAAGAGAAAAATAAACTTTCTGTTAAATTTATACGACTAACAACTGTTACTTTTATTTTTTGAATTTTTCCAAGTGGCTTTCATACTAATAATGTAAAAACAGTTAAAATAGAAATTAAGGAGTACAAATCGCAATCAATTGAGTGATTTTCTAAAAAATATACAATTAATTTAAAATTTATCGTTTTGTGTATGTTTAAGGCTTTTTGATGAGTGGGTCATTGAAATAAAAATATTATTATGCATCATATAATTTAAGCAATACCTAGGGAGTGCGTTGAGTCCCACATCCAGATAACACTTAAATCGTTGACATTTTTACCTGCCTGGGGTCAATTGTCAGTACGGCAACAACCCTCCAAAGAAGTAGCTCGAAGCTGCTACTGTACAAGCCCATTATCTGGTCAGTTCTCACATAACATGCCCTCCAACACTGAATGGGAAAGAACTTTCCTTTATTACCGCGTTTAAAGAAAATTTTTTCGAAGGAATTACGGCTCAGTATAGTATTCTTTTTAATCACGAGCTGTATGTAAGACATCGATGTTTTAAAACGCATACAAGTCAATTGACTCCGATGCGCTGGTCTAGAATTAATTCCGATGACTCCGTGAAAGATGTTTTAGATTTGTCGAAACAAGAAGACGAGTGAGACCTCGTTTTAGATGGAGGGAATGCGTGGGCCAAGGCGCAAGAGCAATGGAAATACTAAAGTGGTGGGCTGTGGCGCAAACCCTCACGGTCTGGAACAAACATCTGTGTCAGGCGAAGACCCGGGACGGATTGTAGTCCAATATATCGGATTTCCCGCAAGATTGAATTGAAAAAAAAAAAGGAAAATTATTTTATTATTATTGAGCCTATTTTTTAAAATTAATAAATAAATTAAAAGCAATTGTCCTTTTAATTTTCTTTGCAGTTTAACTTCAAGCCATTGTCAATTGGACTCACTATATGAATGAGCCTTTTCCAATTAGACTTTACTGAAACACCTTGTCAATTTATGCGCTGACAAAATTATGACGCAGTACAACTGTCAAATGTGAAATTTCAATCAAAACGCATCTATAGCTAGCTGTAAATAAAAGCCAGTGTACGTGCCAGGAGCTCGCGGTCCCCTTTTGCGTATGTATGTACAAAAACTACAAAATAATAAGTATATAAATTAAAAATGCGCGTATATAATACACATGAACATAAAACAAAAATCCCTACAACAATAAACTTAATTAGAATTATACACATTTTATGTATAACATGTACCTCTAGCTATAGGCTGTAGGTAATAATATGTTTTATAAATATTTAATTGTAGTTCATATTCTATTTAAGTGACCGTGAATGTGACTGCAGGCAAGGCAGGAAAAACGCGAGTAAACTCACAAAGAACGGTGAATGAATGCGCGCATTAAGCGTTTTGTTGTTTCATCCAAAATATTAACCAATTGAGCATAATCATATTATCCGTATGTGTAATTAAGCAGACGTTACATAAAACTGCATACAGAGGTGTTAAAAAAAACAACAACGCACAATTGAATCGAAGTGTGCCCCCACAGTGCGTACACTTCGTCAGCAATAAAACGGGAAAAGGGGAAAAAAAGAAACACAATGTGGAATGTATAATTAGTGTGGTGATAAAGAGATGTAATTAAAATACGATTATAATTAAATTACGCGCACGCTGTGGGAGAGGGAACCGCTGGAAGTAAAGTGAGGTGAATTGGGACGCCGCAAATTGACAACAATCTCCTAGGTGCCTAGAGAAATTGGCTAACAAATACTTACTATGAAATCGGACAAAATGGAGGAATCCCTAATATTAGATCCCTTTGTGACAAGACGTGCCACCAGACAAAGAGTTGAGGTGTGCGAAAAGAAAAAGAAAAAGGATTCGTTAAAGCGAGTAAGTTGTTTTGTTGTTGTTATTGTTATTGTCTTATTATTGTTTTGAATAAACATTGAATTGTTATGTATTATGAAATTCGTCATCTCCCTGCCCCGCTAGATATCCGTGATAATGCGCAAATGTGAAACCCTTCGAACACCTGATGAGATGCGTCTACTGGAGCAGTATTCCGACATAGCCAAGGAGATTTCCCAACGCAAGGAGCGTGTCCAAAAGTACAAAGATCGCACCATCGAAAAGGAAGACCCCACCGAAGTAATTGAGCGCAAAGCCAAGAAGCTGGCTGATGTCATTTCACGTGCCCGCCATCTTGTTTGCTACACGGGCGCTGGCATCAGTACGTCGGCACGCATACCCGATTACCGTGGCAGTCAAGGCATTTGGACACTGTTGCAAAAGGGCAAAGACATTGGACGCTTTGATTTGTCACTGGCAGAGCCCACATACACACACATGGCATTGCACGAGATGCATAGGCGGCAAATGTTGCGGTTTGTTGTGTCGCAAAATTGTGATGGACTGCATCTGCGTTCGGGGTTACCGCGAAAATCGTTATCCGAGGTGCATGGCAACATGTACATTGAGGTGTGTAAAAATTGTAAGCCAAATTGTGAGTACTGGCGATTGTTTGATACGACAGAGTTCACGGCGCGTTACTATCACAAGACGAATCGGCGGTGTTATGTGTGCGGCAAACCGTTGGAGGATACGATTGTGCATTTTGGTGAACGTGGTAGTTTGAAGTGGCCTTTGAACTGGGATGGTGCTTGCACAAATGCGGATAAGGCTGATGTTATCTTGTGTTTGGGTTCCAGCCTAAAGGTACTGAAACGATACTCTTGGTTGTGGGCAATGGATCGACCGAAAAAAAAGCGTCCCAAATTATATATTGTTAATTTGCAATGGACACCAAAGGATGATAATGCAGCGATCAAGATTAACGGCAAGTGTGATGAAGTGATGCGTTTGGTGATGCATCATTTAAATGTTAAGGTGTCACCATATGATCGGATGCGTGATCCAATTTTTGCGCATGCAAGCCATTTGGCAATGCAGGAAATGCATACGGTGTCACAGCCAATGCTTAAGGTAAAAAATCCAGTTGAAGAGCGACAACTGCAGGATGGGGTGGCAATGAAGGACGAGACAACTTTGGGTGAAGATGATGATGACGACGATAATGACGGTGGGAGTTCCGTGGATGACATGTGTTTGGATCTGCGCACCTCAACATCTAATAACACACTTAAATCCGATTATATATGGACTAAAGAAATGATCGGAAAGCATGTGCAAGAACCACAATCACAGCTTACTGATTATCACGTAAATAAGACTGACGACCACAGACCAATTAATGCCCCAATAAAAGAAAGTTCAGCGACTGTCATTAGGGATGAGTGTAAATGGCCACAAGAAAGCCCATATCAGTCACTACTCGTCGACGAACCAACTGATTTAAGTCTGAAGAAATTTGTAACAGCAACGACAGGCAGCTTATTAGATAGCAAAGATTTGCATGTTGATGACTTAATTCACAGCAGCACTAGTAAAAGTAGTATAGAACAACACCAGTCGCAAACTTCACATTTATTTGATAAGTCTTCTCTGAAACTCGAACAATTCGATATTAAACCGCCAATCAAGGAGGAACCGCCTCATCCAACACCTTCCTATTTTAATGAGGCATCATGTCCCAATTTTGCGAGTGGAAACTATTCAAAATTCAATGCATCTCTAAAAAAAGAATGTGGTGTTGTTAATAAATTGGAATTGAAGCTCTCTCCGCAGTCATTCATGGACCCATCATATGAACTTCCCAAAATGTTGTTGGCCCCGAAACCGTTCAAATCGGAGGTCAACAATGAAAATTGCCCGCCAATGAATCAATCTGCGAAAATCGACTGTAGTCCCGGCACAACCAGCTATGAGCCGACTGCAATAGCCACCTGTGACAGCGGAAGTGCTGCGCCTGTGGCTAGCTCTGTCGTTCGAGACATTGGCTATTCCTGTTTGTATGATATGTTTAATAATATGCAGAATAATGGCAATTGTCGAAAATTGACCGAACAAGAAAACATGAGTAATCTATTTACGCAAACAATCTGTGATAATAAGCTAAGTTTCAACCGTGGTACCAGTGTTGCTGTCGACGTTAAAAACTATGCAAACACACTTAAATTGTTGAGGCGCTCGCAAATGTTAAAATGGGCATCGAGCTTAACCGATGCTAATGACGTGGTGATGCCCGGCTATGCTCAGCAGTTGTCTGGTAGTAATGGTGTTGCCATCAACGGCAATTGTAGCAGCCAATCCGTATCCGCAAATGACGATGGTGAGTCCGAAAATGTATTTGCTTTATTGTATGTGCTTGGGTTTTTTTTTTCGATTGACTTTTAAGGGCTTTAGTCGGATTAGAAAATAACATAACCGTAGTTATAGGTATTTTTGGCTGTATTTTTAGATTAATTTGGTAACCGTAATTTTTGTGTTTCTTTTGTGCAAGAAACAGCCTCCTCCAACGATTACTATAAATCATTTTTGGACTATTACAAAGTTATCGAGCGCAGCCTGCCCTACTGGTATGATGTGGACTACGCTTACTCGGGTCTGCACAGTATCATCCATCCGCCCCCTAATGAATCCGACCCATGGGCCACCATTATTATACCGATCTTTCAACTGAATCGCACCGAGGCAGAATGTGAGTTCTGTTTCGATAACTACGCCGAGTATACGTGCCAGTTTTATCGCGCTCGCAAAGCTGAATTTCCTATTAGTTGTATGCGCAAAAATGGACGCATGGCATTTTGTGAGTGTTGCGATCATTCGGATCAGTCGGACAGTGAGATGGTAATGGGCGGTGGCGATGATATCAGCACAAGTATTTTAACTAGAAATGACGCTGATGCAGAAGCTGTCACCAATGGGGTGGAGCGATACACAGATGACGCAATGAAGTCAATTACTACGGCTGTCGCTGAGGTGGTAGCAGGCAAAGATGAGAAACGTGCCAAATTAGAGTTAGATGAACAGCCAAAAGTGCAAGCTGGTTGGTACGGTAAAGGTTATCGAAAGAATAGAATTAAAAAGAAAAAGCATCGCAATCTGACGTTGGGTTAGTAATTTTTGTAATGCTCATTTTTATTAACTCTTTGCGCGGGAATATACAGCTGGTGGATTGAAACTTTGTGTTACTTCGTTCCCTTTTCATTTAATGCCTTTAACATGTCTTCGATGAAACTTGTTCCCATACTGAAGTTTCATTTCTGATATACCGGGTTCTCAAATTGAAGTGTCCATCTAATTCAAACTGTTACAAACTGTATTGAATCGTTGAAATTGTTCCAGACGCGATAATCAAACCGTATAAGCGACGATGGCATTTTTAAAAAGTGTGCCCCATTTACAAAGAGACTTCAGCTTGTAGTAAATGCCAAAGGAGCACATATTCCGTTGGAGTAACCTTTTAAAATATGACTTTGATATATTCTGCAAGTTTTCTTATCTTATTCCTACCTTTAATTTAAATAATCTGAAAGAATTTTTTTGATATTGTGTAAGGTGGCTGAGATAGAAAAGTTTGATTTGCCATTTTTGCCAGAAGGATATAAGAATAAAGGTAGTTTTGTTTTGTATATAATATAAATTATTTACATACAAAAATTTAAAAGCTACCCGAGGTATAATGTTTTCCAATACAGACACTTTAATTCGGGGATCTGCTTATAATCTGTGGTCAGGCCGAAGACTTATTGCAACGCTCCTTGGCGTCACAGTCCACCAGTTCAGTATATCACAGACTTTATATTAAATTGTGGACTCAAATGAGTTAATAGTTATGACTTAAAACTTTTCGCAACTCAATTACCCAAGCGTCTAGATTTAAAGAAAAAAAACCTCTTCATTTGCAGTATTTTTCTATTGACGAACATTTCAGAAATTGCTTTTCTTAATAAGTAAACGTAGTTAAGTAAAAATAGTCACAAACCATTGTATAATATTTGGTGAATATTTTTTATGTGGATTATTATAAAGTTGTAAATCATATTATGTCTGTATTGCTTATAGTAAGTTTAAATGTGTGTGTGTTTTTAAAATGTCGACATGTTCGATTCCTCGTTTGAAATATCGTAGCTAACGAAATGAGGAACTTTGGAACAGAAACTACTTATTCTCATTGTTTCCCGCAATTGTTCAGTGTTGCAATTTAATGGTACTTCACTTTTCGTAAACATTTTTATTTATTGACATCATTTTCAAGTATTATATTGTTGAAAACATTTTTTCGTCCTATTTTATAAATAATTCTATCAAAATTAAGTATTTCTTGAAAATGCTGTAGGAACGTCTACATTTATTATGAGTATGTTTTACATCTAATAATTCGAAGCATAATATGAATTAAGTTTCGCAGATCGTTTCTGTAACATCTTGATTTATTAGCTTTAAGATAATTTAAGCATAACCGATTTGTATAAACATTTATTTGTGTGATTTGTTCAATAAAATGGCGTATTAAATATAATACAGAATAATTTTTATATGAAAACGTAATTTGATGTCTTTAATTTTAAAGGGTTCTCAAATAATTATTTCGAAAAATAACGTTTTTTTTAATACATTAATTTTTTTTTTGGTTGTAGGTTTTTGGTTTAGCCACTTTTAATTTCTTCGCCTGCATCATGCAAAATTTGTTTCAATTTCGAAAATATGACATTCAAAAAATTGGTGGGTGTCATCGATAAAATGTGAATCACGTTATTTCAACCGCAAATTTGTGTACCGGTTCAAATTCATTGATTTCGAAAAGTCATACTTAACGTTAAGTTATTTTTAATTTGCATTCGCTTAATTTATTTCATTTTATCAATTGTGTTAAGTACACATTTTTCGAAATATAATTTTTGGTGAAATAAAACCAATTAAAAATAGATCCAATAGATGTGAAAAGAAAATAATCAGAAAATTCGCTTCTTCATAATTATTATTATAACCAATATTAAGGAAATATTTATTTATTTTACACAATAAATTAAATTGCAGTACAAAGGACTTCAGTATTAAGTAAAGGAATGTTTCTGCAATCCCCTTCATGCAATTCAATTAAAACAACTATTTTATTTATAGTTGCAACAAGTACCGCACAATGGTATCGCAATTAGGATTGAAAAAGGGGTGGAAGGACATCAGTCTGGTTATTGTTGTTATTGCTATTTGCACATATACAGGGAATTAGTGTACAACATGACGTGTAGAAGGCGTAAAACTTATTGTGCTCGGATGCATTCAAGCAATTTAGAGGGGTGGAATTTTTTCTGGTGGGAGTGGGTGGCCTTAAATGCTTTGTGGCAATATTGCCGACAAATTGTTCGAAACAGCAGGACAAGTGCGCGTGAATGCCATTCCAGCGCAATATTTAAGATTATGGGAACTTAATCTAAGGAAACAATTGCCTATTGTTGTTTGTCTTGACATGGACTGATTGATAAATTATTGTTATATTGTTGAAAACTGCAGCCAGACGGTGCCGACGACGACACCGTTGATGTTGTGACGGGTGGTAGCGCAGCAATTTGTGTGTGGAATTAAAATGAAGGAGCGAGATCACTCGTTCTCCATAAGTATGCAGGGAGATGGTGCACGTGCAGGTTTTTGTCTTGCATATTAAATAATGCTCGTGCCTCGATTGTAAAGGACGTGTGTAATCAAAATTTGATGTGCTCAAGACGTACAACGCAAAGTAGCTGTGTGTTTATTTGGCGCAGCAAGTTCAGCGGGGCATTGATTTTGTATACATTTGCGCTGAAAGTGACACTTCAATTTGCAAGTGAAAGAAAACATATTGCTGACAACACGATATTAGACTAATATAATTTTTTTTATGAGTTGATTTGTACTCAAGAAAACTGTAATGAAATGGTGTACAGTATTTTAAAAACATAAAAAAAGGTGTCGAAAAAAGAAATGTCAAAGCGAGTAAAAGTTTCCACCATTACCTATTTAAAAAAATCGTTTGTCCTTTTGCTGGAAAATAAAAAATTCAATTACGCAAAACATCTGCCACAAAAACCGAAAGGACACAAACTGTTCTTGTATCAAGCACAAAATCAATCATTTTAAATTCGTACAAATCAAAACCGATAAATAATCAAATCAGTCATCATCGCCACCCTCATTTTTTTTACAGGACTTTGACACTACAATTATTCGCGTGGATTCCTTGCAAGAATAATACTTGAGCAGGCAATTTTGAGTGCAGCAATTACAATTTAAATGTCCTTTTACAGAAAAGGGAATGCTGAAAAAAAAAAACAGAAACAGCATAATAAATTAAATTCAACCAGATTCCAAATAAAACGTTTCAGGATGACAGATCGGTTTTAATCAGTCATAAAAATCGTCCTTTAAACATGGAGCGGATGCTTTTAATTCTAGTAAAAAGAGGACATCCAATTTTCAGCTCCGTCGTTTATTACTAGAATAATTAGAATTATTTTGGTGTTGCCTGGAAATTGATCCATAAATCCTTAATTCAATTCACCTCCTTTTTTGTGTTATCCAAATGAATAGCAATTTAATAAATTGAAACAAAATATCCCCTCATCCTTTCGTCCTTTTTCAAGCATTAGAATATTCATCATTTGTGCAAAATAGATTTTTAAATTGAGACGCTATTAAGTATTTCGTTTAAAAATTTACGAAAATAACACAAATATACACGAAGGACCTTTTAATGTCTCGTTCATCCGGACAATTTATATTATTTTGGGTGGGTGGTGGCGGCTGCTTGAACCTAAAATAAATGCACAAATAACTTTGGGTGGGAAAGGGGTTCGTCATACAATTATTATGGGGTTGCAAATATTATGTATTAAATGTCCTTTTTCCATTGGTCTCGTTATTAAAATATGCAAATGCTAATAAAAGCAAATTAGCTGTGTTAATAAGGGGAACATTACAGCATTTGCATGGCCAATTAGGTCTATTATATTTGATATACCCTTTTGTGATTTGAAATAGACAGCTCCGCTTTTTTGGTTGTGTCACTGTCTTGTTAATGTGAATTAAAGCGTGCACTTAGCAGCCGCGTATGCTTTATTTATAAGTTTATTTTAATGTGATTAGGATGGCTAATTGTTAATTGAAATTCAACCAGTGTTGCTTTAATTATTTGAATTTTAAATTGTCTCAAAAGTTTTTGGACAAATTGTAGTTTTAAAAATTGTTTTTAATAGTTAGGAAAATTAGTTAATTTGCAAAATGATAGGAAGTTCCCAATAAATCAATTCTTTATAGCTATTTCCGTGTTTCCAGCTAATATCCTTATGGTCCTGAATGTACTGTCAGCGCAATTTAACGTTAAAACGAAACGCTGACAGAAATACAAAGTAAATGCGCTGTGCCTCCTCCCCCACCCACAAACGTGGCACGTTCGTCTTATGGTATTTATACAAATGCGATTGTGATTATTTTCATTGATGTTTGTGCGCTCCCAGTGAACAAACAACGGCACAAAATAGACAACAAACAATTTTTGATTAAACAGATTGAAGTAACAATATTAACTCAATGAATCAAAGCTCGCTCTTTGAGATACACGCCCCCTCAATGCTCATTCACAATAATTCTCCATCCAACCCCTCCCAATTTAAATGCCATAACAAAACTTTACAGTTGAATTATGTTTGTGTGTGTGTGTCTTGATGCACACACAATTTTCTAGAAGACGACACATTATATGATAAGTAGCATTAGTCCGTAAGGCGGTTATTAGGAACTAAAGGTGAAGGGATGATTTGTCAAATAAAAACTCATCACTTGTGTACATATCTTTGGTGCGCAATGCTCATCTCTCTAGACTCAGTTGTCTTTGCATATTATTATGCTCGTACAATTATGTAAAATAAATAGACAAAACATACACATTGGGAAAAACATCAAAGGGGGAATAATGAGTGTGTCTAAACCCACCCGTTTTGTGTGATTACGGGAAACAACCCACACAGCATCAGCGTTACACAATATTTTTCATTCATTCATTAATATCGATTTAAGTGTATTATGCCCGCACAATAATGTGATGAACATCTCCGTGTCCTCCACGCAAATCCACGAATTTGTTATTTCACGCCTCGGCACCGGCAGCATTTTCATTTACAAATTAACACGAATGTGTTACACATTTTGTGCAGGATGAGGATTTTATTTTGTAGCAAAATCGACATAGGAATGGTTCGAAGAATAAATTCCTCCGCTGCCTTTAGTGTTGAATTAAATATTTTTGTTCAGAAAAAGGACATAAAGGTAATTGTTTATTTTTTGTCCTATTTACAATTTTGAATAATTAATCTGCGGATTGATAATTCTTAAACGACTTTTGCCACATTATATTAAAAAGCACTAAAAGTCAAGGTTCGAGCACTTGCAAATTTTTCGTTTTTAATAATTTAATTTTGATTAAGTTTGTATTTTATATATTCAAACTTTTGTCGGGAAAAAGTTTGTAATGTTAGGTGCATTGTGGTAAATGGAGATACTTGTTATGCTTAAAATATGTGGCTCTAATGACAGGCAGCTACAAATTTAAAGTAGCAATTCCCCTATCAGATGTATTGAAATTTTTATTTATAGACAAAACAAATTTATTCACGAACTTTTCCTTCGAAAATTTGCCCATGTCCATTGTGTCGGACTTAATCATTAAATTATTTAATTTATAAATTTTCACAGAACAACAACTTTTCTACAACTTCTTTGCATTAACGGCAGGATCTTTAAAAACTATCTGAATAGCATTTTAAACATTAATTTAATATAACACCTAAAACTTCCAATTATTTATTTTCATATATTTTATAACTTAATACAATTATGACGAACGTTCTAATAAATTAATTTTCAAAATTGAATGGTTCATTTTTAATTTATGAACCTCAGATCAGAGTATTTAATGAAATATAAATTTTAATTTGTGGTAAGTTCAGCAGTCAAGAATATATTTAGTTTTTATTACAGTCTCATTGTCTTATACACCATAAAAGTTTGTTGTCCGAAAATACTCACTTGCAATCAAATAATATTTTTACCGTTATTTTGTCTTCTTTTTTTATTAATAACATTCGTTTTCTGTTTAATTTTTTTGCATTATCTCTTATAATGAGCTTTCTACGATATTTTAAAGAAAACCGTAGAAATTGTTGTAAATAATTGAGTTCTGTAAGATTTCTACCAGGCTGCCATAGATCCATTGAACAAGAAGGGCATCCACTCCTTTTAAATGAGTGAAATTTAGGAAAAAATTGTGAGCATATGCTTGGTTTAACTATTATTAAATGAATTCACATTGTCCCCATTTCAAAACAAATGGATGTCGGAACGAAGCAAGAACAAACATTATCTAAATGAGACATGCGGATTCAAAGAAATTGCAAACAATGCCGCGCTATTCAGCCATAATGTTGCTCCTTTGTATTGTTTGAGTCTCTCTGTGTGTGTGTGTGTGTGTGTGTGTGTAATCATCACTTTGTATCGTTTATGTAACGTCGATAATCCTTCTTTTATGTTCGAAAAACCTTTTATCTTTCATTATCACTTCTATTCTTTCCGGTAATCTGTTTCGTATATAATAAATTCTATTTGTGTTCATCTAAAATGAATGCATGCATATAGCACGGTGTTCTGTAATATGCTGTGATGAATCCGATCGGTAACTAGTGATAAACGGTGAAAACTCATCGGGTGTATAATAAAACAAAGGTGGAAACTGCAAAGTCCATACAAAAACCTCATTCAATTTGGAAACAACATAAACAAAGCACCTCGAACAGAATGAAATGCATTATCATAAAGGACTTCAACGAGGGGAGCGGTATTTATGCTGTCCATCATTTAATTACATTCTGACCCGCAAATTTAAAAAACAGCTTTTACACAAATTTATTTTTATTTATTTTAAAATTCGTGACAGCACTAGCAAAATGGGTCCACTTCATTTTCACTCCTTAAAATCAATTCCCCTCCCTCTATAGCCAGCAAAAAGAATGAGTCCTCTTTTTATTATTCAAATTAGCTCTTTTCTCAACAACAAAATAAAAAACAGAATTGATCTCATTGTCATCACGTCTGCTTATACATTAAATCGTCATTGGGAAAAAGAAGGGGACACATTTCAAAGCATATTCAATGCATAATAAATGCAATGGGCGGTGATGGGGTGGGTGGGGGTGGTGAGTTATAAAAAAGAGAAAAAGTAAAGTGCTCACCCACTTCGGTTGTGTGGCCACTTCTGCAACATTTAATCTTCCATTTGTTCTTTATTGTCAACGACGCATATTTAGTAGCCATTTCATCACATGGCAGGGTTGGAGTATTAAATATTAATATTACTTGTGTGTATACGGTTGACCCATGAGATAACGAGTGCTTTCTTGTGGGGTCGACTTTTTCGGGATGACCACGTCATCCACGCATTGATTCACTGTGAATCCACACCGCACCATATTTTTATGCACAATGAACAACGAGAGTCTCCTTGTACGTGCACGTGAATCGTTTTTGTCATCTCTTGATGTCCTGTCAATTTTTGAGTTGATTATACAATTGATCCGGTACGATGTTAAGCCCTGCTGTATAAACCCATAAATTTGCAACGTCTCCTAAATTAAGCATTATTATTTGGTCCATCCGAAACTGATGATGCACACACAAAAAGGGATACATAGAAGGAGAAAGTAAACCAATTAACAAATACCAGTACATCAGAATTGATGTAACCGGTGGCCATCGTATGAAATTTTGTCCATTACACAATAATGCGACTACACCACACCCTCGGGCAACTGCCCAAACACACCACCCCCCCCATCAATATTATTATACTTTGGGACATCAAAAATTCTGGTCGCATTGACCGAAAAATATGAACCAAAAAGGACCAAACATCAGCTTCGGCTTGATGACGATGATAAACCTAATTTCTTTTAGGCCAACCCACCCATCCTCCCCCCGCAGCCTTTCCACTTTCAGCGCACACACTTTATTTATCCGATGTAGCTCCTTTATTATCCCCCCCCCCCTGGTGGCTCCTTGTTGGATTAAATTGTGTGGCTGTTGCTTTCTTGTGCCTGGCATCTCTTCGTGTATTTGTAACACAACGGGTGGGTGGTTGTGGCGTCTAATTCATCCCCTGCTGTATAGTTTGTCAACATGCGTCTTGACATTGCTTTATGGCAAAATCATTCACCTTTATAAAATAATAATAACTGAAAATGAAGTTTTGATTTTTTTGTGACAATATCCTGTTCATTTTTATACTCGTTTTTTTTTGTGTCGGCATTTTTCTCCCCCTTTTGTTTTAAGTGACATTTTTCTTATCACGATTAAAGATGTTTTCTTCTTCGTCAGTTACATTTCGAGTCACTCGCTTAAATTACAAATAAATGTGGCAAGGAAACACAACAGCATCCCGTCAACTTTGCAGCAAAAACAAACAGTGGTTATTCGGATTTATATTCATCATAATCCATTAAACTTCTTATATATTATATTTCGGGCAGCTTCCTTGTACAAAAGCACGTTACATCACACCACATTCACATTCAACACAGATTAGTTGACCTATTAGTGGGTCAACCTCCCTTTGCTACCATATGCACGCATCGCACACACGCAGAAAACACACCGTAACCATAAGCTGTCATAAGCACACCCTAATAATGGTAAATACCAATTTCCCATATAAATAAATGTCATGGAGTTGGACGGCTTTATAATTCACCCAACTTATATAAATGTTTTTTTCTCTTTTTTTTTTGCCGCACCGTGCAGTGTACAGTTCTCTCTTCTGTGCATTAAGGACAACGTGCACAAAAATGTCCTACAGGTTTTTAGATGGTGTGGCTGGAGACTTACATGCGGATTTGCGAGGAATTGGTGCGGCTTTGTGGCCGGATTTTGTGTGATGCTGTGCATTAGCACAATGTGATGTGTTTTTCTTTTTAGCTGAAGTGATGTAACACGAGGGGGGGTGGGGGTGGGACGAGCTGGGAAAGGTGGGGGTGTATTTAATGGATATATTGTTGGAGTGGCACATCATTTGTCATCCATTGCAGGTGGATTTGTTAAATCCGTTACCAATAAAATTGATTTTATTAACGTGATTTTCTTTGTGGCCATTTATCATCCCCCACAAACCATAAATATTGGATCAATTTTTATTTCAACCACTCGGCGGTTTCGAAATAATAAATGACATATTTTTAAATTTAAAAAAAAAAAATCCCTCCACCCATTTTAATAAAATAACAAATATTCTAAAGCAAAGAGGATCAATAATAAAAAAAGGGGTAGCTTTAAAAATAGATAAACAAACAATTTCAAAAACAAATGAATATTTATTTAAGCTTCTGTTTGTCAAAAAACAAGGACATATTTAATGCATTGACCCTGTTCAAAGAAAACAAAAATAAATATAAATTCTTCACCCCTATGCAAATGCAATGCTCTCGAGTGCAACGAAACAATAATAATATGCACCCTATCATCAATGTAAATTATCTATTATACAGCTTGCCCACTTTGCCTAACGGCGTACACAAACATTAAGCAGCAATTGGTTGTGTAGGGTTGACAAATTAATCGGAAACGGAGCCACACAAGATCGAGTTGATTTATCATAAAATGTCCTTCCATTAGTCTATTTCTATACGTATTTGTTATGTTTGCAAATTTTGTGTTGCATTCAAATTAAATGCGGATGCAAGTGAAATGCATTTTAAGCGCTTTTGTGCATTAATGCAATTTTTGATTAACTCCATTCCAATGCATTAAAATATTTAAAAATTTTAACTAAATTAATTCTATTTATTGTTGGTAGTTATTGTTGATATCTCAAAAAGGATATATCAAAAAGGATAATAATACGCACGATTACTTGCTTTTTACCATAACAAACACAAAAAGCGCATGTTATTGCTTCGAACATCAAAGCAACCATCTTCAACAATTTATTACACAATATAAAGCACAAAAGAGTCTCGTCGAACATTTATACATAAAAGGCCATTCAGTGAAAAGGCACACAAAAGGATATTTTATTGTATAAAACGACAACAAAGCCGAAAAACACATCAATACAATATAGTTGTGACCCATTGAACTCAAATAGACCGACTAACAAAAAGCCGCCCTTGTACAATGTATAACCACCCCGGCATGTGTAAGGATCAACAAAATTCAAGCTGCTTTTTTGCACCTTTGTGTTAAATTTTATTTTTTCTTATTCATCCATATGTATTGGGAACTGTATTATATTATCCTTAACACGTTATTATATTCCAAATGCGTCCAAGGACCAAAGAAGGATATTACTGGCAAATTGTATAAGTAGAGCTTTTATTGCTGCAACAGGGGAATCTAAAGAAATGAAAAAATTGAGAGTGTGTTAACATATTTTTAATAAAGGACATTAATAAACAAAACTCCTTACAGGGAATTTACCTTGTTTAATTTTTTTTTCATCCTCCCAAAGCCTCTTGTGCAGTGGCTTCCTTATTGTTGTGTGTGTGTGTGTGTGAGCACCTTCTCTCCGACAAAAGAGCTTTTTTCCCGCGGTCCATTCTTCGTCCTTTTTCTTTTCAACAATATGATGAAGTACTTATTTTTCTCATACAAATGAATGCATTATGTGTGGAGTCCATTATGTGTCGTGTATGCCGGATGAGAACATGATGGAAATCACTTGCCTTCCAGCTAAATCAGCTGTATACAAAAAGGACGAAGACCATTGTGCAATGTGGAAGAAATAATATGCAGAAAAAGATAATCACATGGCTCAACTCATAGCGCAAGGGGATGTAAATACACTGCATAGGAAATGAAAGACGAGGGAGGGTGCACTTTGTCGTCCCCTCACCATCCCCACTCCCAACCCTCCCCCCCCCCCCCCCCCACCCCCATAGAATTCACAATGTACAAGGATGTGTGACACAGAAACACAAAAATAAACAAAAACCCAGCACTGAATTGTCAACACGTTTGAATAAATGAGTTTTTATGCTTGTACATTGAAAAGAAAACGCGAGACATAGTGCCTTTCACATCAGAAGGACGAATACATATTGTGCACGTACCATCCCGCATCCTCCTAGGATTTACATGTGACTGTTACGAAGGAGTCGAGGGGGGGGGGGTGGTGGTGGTGGTGGATGGAGAATGAACGCAACACACTCTTGCATATACGATTTAATGCTTTTCTCTGCATTTAACAAAAGCCGACGACAATGACAACGAAATTGACAAGACCTACTTAAATAATTCTTTTTGTATTTATACCCAATGCGATATATTTATATTCGTGTAATGGGGAACAAAAACATAAATGGCATAAATCTAATGGTATTGCGACCTGAATACAAATTAGACATCTCCATCATCATCATATTATTCTTTTCGAATGCGTCACATAAAATTTGCTGCAAATATAGTATATACAAAACATTAACAAGCCGAGCTGTGTGTCACACATAATCCCTCGTCCCACCGCCCTAGGCTGCTTCATACCTTCTACATTTTTTTGTGTGTGTCTTCTTGTCCTCAATGAAATTAACAGTAGTAACAGGTATATGCGGTGCGGCGTCAACCCCAGCCTGTGGGTTCACTTGTAGATCGACGGACTTGAACTACAAGGACGAACGAGACAATTAGAATTATTATGTTTTTGGAATATTAAGTTGAGTAACTTTAGTAATCATTTTGATTGAAGAATGAATATAAATAATTTGGTGCCGCATTTTTTGTGACTCTTTTTTATTTGATTGCTCCGTTCAAGAGGAAATCCTTTTATTTCAAATTTTTTAGAACTTTGTTGCAAAAGCAAAATTTTAAAAGAGGTTCAAAAAGTTTGTTTAACAGTCAAAAGTAAGTTCACCAGCAGATAATAATAATAATTTCTTAATTGTAGATGTAAAGGAGGGTGGGTTGTTATTTTTACTTGAATATCCTTTTAATTATATTCCTTTGTTTTAATTATTACATCTATTAAACTTTACATAATTCACACATATTTTTCAAATGTCATTTTAAAGTCCTTTTTAAATTAAAAAAAAAAATCTCCTTTTTTTGTCATTTTAAAATAATTTGCATTAAAACTTTTCAACAGAATAAATAAATTGAAAATGAACTTGTTATTAATTACGGACACCATATCCTTGTTATTTAAATACAATTTTGCTACCTAAATATGAATTCAGTTTTCGTGCAAAATAAACAAAAGAAAAATAGACTCGAATTGCACTAAAGTTGTACGTTATGAATTATGATGGTCACATCGCACTCGCAAAACATCCCACACATATAAGTTCATTAGTATTTTAGAAAACTAACAACATGCACACACATATGCAATTAATGTTTCATTGTTCAATCAATGATGAATAGAAATGGCTTATGAGAAACTATTTCCACCATCAGCCATCAAATTCAACAAATGTTGTGAGCGCATCCTGTGTGCAGATGAGATATCCTTTCATTCCCATAAACCAAGCGATATTATGCTGTTTTGTGTGTGTGCGGGTGTGTGTGTGTTCAATGTTCATTCGCCACCCCCCCCCCCCCCCCCCCACATAAACAATAACGTCCATTTGAAATCGTAATTTGTCTGTAGTTTTGCTCGCATTCATCACGTCCTTTATTTCCTTTTTTTTTTTTTTTCAAATATTCGAGAATATATATTTATTATTATTCTCACTTGATGTGCGATGATGAATTTATGCTTTCAATAATTTGGTGGGCACATTAACGAAAGAGGACATTAAAAAAAAAGTGTTTAAATAAATTATTTAAAGGGCAAAACATTTTTTAAGGGGTGGTAAAATATGTATTTAAATTCAATACATTTTCTTTACCTTTCCTTCTAATCCCTACATTGATTAACCCTTTTGACCCGGCACCTCTACTGGCTAATAAAGGATCATTTGTTGCGACGATTTCATGCAAATTCCTCTCAAAAAACAGTTGCTTTGTTTTACGTCATTTAAAAAATTTTTGATGAAATTTTTTTTGTATTTAAACTCTGCGTAAATGTGGGACACATTCGAAAAGGATGTTCAAATCAGGGAAATCGTTAACTACCTTCGTTTTATTGTTAAGGACTATACGTATTATCATTATTTTGCGCAACTTTTGAGTCAAACTTAAAAGAAAGGACATTATTGGTAAAATTTTCATTGCTTAAAAAATAATTTTACCACCCCAAATCCAATATGTATTACATTTGACCCAATTTACATTAAAATTACGTATTAAGGCACCACACTGACTTTGTCGAAAATAACAATTAGTATTCAGTATCGAAAGTTCATTCCTTCTTTGTAATTGAGAAAAGTTTAAGCGAAACATGAAAATTCAACTCAGCATCTTGAAAGCCATACAACTCCCCCACACACCGCGTGGCATTACATAAAATGATCCAACCCCACCGCATGTAATTCCGCATTGAACGGAGATTATTTAAATAAATACAAGACACCCAGGGCAAAAAAAAGTCCTGTTGTTTCCTTCCCTATTTGCTTTTTGTACATTTAATTCACAACATTTTCAATTGACAATTTTTGCTACGTTTTTTGTGCGTTACATTTTTCATGTTTCTTATATTTACTTATATTTTGGTGGCACACCTTTCCTGCACACCCCACCCCCTACCCCCCACCCCAAAAAAAAAACACAAAACACACATACAGGACAATTTCGTCTAAAATAATAATTTCCTTCACGAGTACTCCGTGCGACTGTGCTCTTGCTTGCTGTTTCCATTTTCTTGTGATGCCCGCCCCCCCCTTTGATGCTTTGCACAAAATTCTTATGTATTCTTGTTGATTTATGTGTGTGCCGAAAAAGAAATGTACGAGGAGACAAACTTTTATTTCGACAAAGTATATGCGGGTTTTTGTTCAGCGCAATGTTTTTGATGTCTGGTGCGGAATGGGTGGCATATCAATGGCTGGATGGACGGGTGGGTGGGTGGGTGGGTGGCAGTGGGTTGGTGGGTAGGTGGGTGGATGGGTTGATATGGCGGCAATGGAACTGTGTGACTGTGCAGAATTGTGGCAAAGCAACCAAATGAGAAGCGTGGCATTTTGGATGCTATGGTTGGGCTGGGGGGTGGGGGATGGTATAAAGTCAAGAATCTATGTATACATTATGATGGTATAGTGGTGGTGGTGGCAATGGCAGTTACTTGAAGAAATCGTCTTTCATGTTGAAACGTTTGTTTGTGTGAGTGCTGATGAAGTTTCATAATCAGCTTCTTTTCTCTTCTGTACTATTTAATGGGCTTTATTGTGCACAAATTGTGGGCGTTCTACTGCGTTTTGTGGCAAAGAGGGGGAGGGGGGGGGGTTGGGTGCCATTGGGTGGGTCGTCATATTCTGTATAATGCTGGCAAGGATATTTTTTCTCCTTTGTTGCACCGTAGTATAGTCCTTTGTGAGAGAGTGTGTGTCCTTTATGGCTATCTATCGCTGTATATACAGTTGAAGCTCGGAAAGGACTTTCCATGTTTTGTGTATGGAATAATACAAAAGCAGACGAACACACGCACAAGCTTTTGTGTTAAGATATGAAAATGAATGGGAATGAGGTTGATGGCAGAGAGAAAACATAATGAGAAAAAGGAGGATGAATTTGTAACAATGTCCTCATCAAAAAATATTTTACTTGTTGATGTTTCAATTACTTGAAATCAGCAAGCAAGCAGCAACCCCGTCAACTTTTTGTTCATGCGGGCTGCAATTTTTGTTGTTCCTTTTTTATTTTGATTTGATCCTTTTGTGCTTTTGTCGCAAATTTGTTTTGTGTTAATTTTGTTGTTGTTGCAAACCTAGTCTTTAATTTTGTACACTCTTTTGAATTTAGTTAGTTGGGAAAATACGGTAAAGAAAATTGAATGATTATTAATGTGTATTAAGTAGAAAGGACCACCCCTCCCAAAAATTGATGTTCTACAACAATACAACTATAATATTCTTTTGTTGTATTATCGGCCTTATAACTCTTTTTAACAATCCCCACTGTATGTCCTTAATGTTCTCAATATACTCCGTAATAAAGTATTGTGTTTTGATATGCGAAAATAATGTCCTGTTTCTTGAGAGCGCAGCACACATTTCCGAAATTGGTCCTTTGAGAACAAATGTGTCTGAGGGCATCGCCCCCATCCCTTCATGCATATTTACTACTCCTTCCATGCACATCATCTCAACAAGGATATATTGTGCACCATTAACACAAAGCAATATTGTCAATTGTCGTCAACATCATCATTTAATATTTATGGGCTTTGGGCTGCATAAGGAGACAGACCTCTCCGCATTAAATGAACATATGCAACTCGCCAAAGTGATTTAGCATAAAAGGGGTGGGGGACAATGTGCACTGGTACAAAAACAATACCGGGCGAGGACACTCAAAGTCAAAGCAATTCAACACACAATGATCGCTGTTGTCGTCGCCGTCTTGCCTTACCCTGTTCCATTTTGGTTGTTTTGTTTTGTTTTGTTCTTGTTTTATTTTCATGTGCAATAAAATGCAGATGAATTCATTTTTTATTCATTGATCTTTATCACTCATGTGTGAGTGAGTGTGTCTATAAAATATTCATCAATCATGTTATCATCCCTTTGTTTGTGTTGGCCACAATTCACAATAGAGCGGCGTGTCGGCTTACAAAAAAGGGATGCGAATATTGCGACGAGTTCTCGGTGTCGACTATGTCACTTTAACATGTACTGCCATGCCGTGTCGTGTCGTTTTTTTTTACATAAAATGCATAATGAATGTTGGAATTGTACAGCTCCAGCATATTATGTCATGCGTTGCGTGTTTTTGTGTCTCACATCCATTCCACATTATTGACGTGACACCTCGTTGATATATATCGCAGACGCGAGAGCGCATCACTCGTCATTTCCCCGTGTTGATTGCTTTCACTTTGGTTAAGCAAATGCCGTATTACTTCCCGGTGTGAAAATGAAAAACATGCGTTGTACACACTTGTCGTCACAGTTCACACGTCACACAAGAGATTGGAGCGGTGAGGTTCTTTAATATGCATTGTTGTAAGTCGGTGCGGGTATTCCCGTGTGGATTTCATTCTTTAACCGCGCTTCCATTTTATTATCGTATTTTTTGAATATAATTTAAAGTCAGACAGAGAGAGAGTTCTGTTCAAGAGGTTTCACAAATTTTTACTATTTTTTGTTTTAAATCGAAAACCAGGAAAAGTGGGGATTTTAAAAAGATGAAAAGGGGTAAAATGATGAGTAGTATGATGACACTTGGTTGATCTGTTTGAAAGTAAAAATTATTGAATACAAGTTTGTTTCAGATACAGTGACTGATTGTTACATGCGCAACATGATGGGTTCATTGTGACAACTGACAGCTTACTTTATGTTGCTGAACGCATTGTGATTTGTGGTGTGACGAAACATGATGATGGCGGATGACATTACAATTGACAGCAACAATTTTGTATCGAAATATTTCATGTTATTGGGATTTTTCATTTACGTTCAAAAAAAGCGCTTCATACAAAAAATTTTGGAAAACGTTCTTTTTCTCTGCATAAATAAAACAAGTTCACTTTTATTGACAATTTTCTAAAATGAAAAACCAAAAACAATCAGGTAAAACTAAACATTCCGTTAGGATAAACAACAAATTACTTAAAAGTCAGCACAAAAACAACCCCCCATCCCGAATACACCCGACCATAAAAACTTCTCTCTATAAAACGATTTAAATAAACATTCATATAAAATAGCATAATAGAGACGATATCTCTTGGTTGTGCGTTACAAAAATGTGCTAAACATTAAATCTATAACATTTATTTGCTTAATATAGAAGCCACCCAAAGTACGAGCTGCACCTACCATATACGCAGCATACACCAGCAAACCTAACCCTTATCTCTTTCGCAATAAAAATGTCCTAATCCGATTTTCCCCGACATTGCGCTCAGCTCTCATTGTGGCTGGTGGGGGTGGTAATGGATGGATGGCTGGATGGCTGGTACCCAACCATACATATATGTGTGACTGACGCGCGTTTTCCCGCACAACCCCCGTCAAAGGGGTTGAGAGCGCACAGCGAACGCTGCAAGGGAAGTCAAACATTTTGCAATAAAATCAAATGAACATAAATGTTTTTTCCTATACAGTAATATCGCAATAATAAAGCAAAGGGCGGAGCCAAAAATGATAACGATTGGCTGCCTTTTGCCGGGAGCATCGTATCGCAAGTCGGGGGAGAGAGAGAGCAAAATAGCTGCCTTGTATATATGCGGGAGAAAAATTACTTGAATTGATATACATGGAACACAAATACATGAGAAGCATTACGATAAAATAGTGCACCCTCGCACCCACACCCCCCTAACCACCCCCAATATTTTATGTTTAAATGATAAACACAAACACACACACACACCCACACTCACAGTTGGAGCGTATGAGAATATGGGAGAAAGGCAGCTTTATATTTGCACCCGTTGTCGTTCAGACTTTGTCTGTTCAGATACGATGATCCTGCCACGGCTCATGGAGCCTTAACTTAATGCTGCAATGTTTTCTCTACGTATGAGCCGTAAATGATACTTTTTGTTTTATTGTTAGCAATTTTTGGTACATTGACTTCCATAAAAATGCGAAATGCTCAATTTTTGAAATGTTTAAATTTAAATGTCCTGAACTATTATTTATATTGAAAGGACATTAAGTACATTAAATTTCAAAGGTTCATTTTTTAAAGACCCAATATAAATTTTTTTTTATACTTTTTTGACAATTTATTATTTTAATTGAAGTCCTTTTTACGTATTTTTACCAATTTGTATGTTTTATCAATTCAAATTTGAAAGCACTTTGTAAAAGGTTAAAAAACAACATCCTTTTCTATTGCATCCACATCGTCTCAAAAGGAGTTTTGTATACCATTATATGTACATTAAACACAAAGGACATGCCACCCACACTACATTTCAATTTGTTTCTCTCGATTGGAATAAATGGAATCCAACTACTTGTATGGCTGAATTCAAGTTCTTACGAGTTACAGAAAAGCTCTATTATACTGTTTTGCAGAATTTGTTACAGAAAACAAAATGAAGTGGCAGGGAAAGGCATGGGAAACATTTGTATTTTTAAAAGGACATTTTATAACTTACTTTAAATTATTATTTTTTAATTCCAAGAAGAATATAAGAAAACTGCAACTTTTGACATTAGGAAAACAATACTTGACTTCATACAATCGTTAAATTTCAAAATTAACCTCAAATAATTAAGTCCTTGACCTTGAAATGTATGAACACACACCATTGAAAGTACACCAATAAATATTTGATCGTCAAAACTTTATTCACATGCAAAATTTCATAAAATAAAAATTTCAAACTTCGCATACACTCCTTTAAATTGCACAACCTTTCTAAACTACATCCTTGTTCCATTTATATAAATTCTAAAAACAATGCAAAGAAAGTTGAATGACGCCACAGAGTGCAGCAAAATATCGCCACCAACTGTTTAATAAAAGGAAGTGGGTGTATTCGCATGTGGATGAGTGTGAAAGCACTTTCAAAGCACACATAAATGCTTTTACAATATCAGTGCACTGTATAATGTACTGTAACGGGGTATTAACCATTATGTGCACTGAATGTATGTGGTTCAATGAAGTGCAATGCGGAACTTTACAGCAAATGCATTCTGCCAGCTGCACTGAATGTTGCAAATGTTATTGTGTGAGCTCGCAGGAACAAAAGGAACTTCGTCTAAACATGTAATTTAAACAGTGATTATGCAGCAATGTGGGAACGCTAACCGTAACAGTGGCAAAACTGAAAACAAATACAGTTATAATAGTTGTATAATGCTTGTAATGAGCGAAGTTTTTAAATGGCGCTGACAAATTTTCTAACTGTACAAGTAATCATTGTGCCTGCATCAGTTGAGTATTTAGGTAATTTTTATTGCGGATTTGTTTTTAATTTATAACTATCTGGTATGGTTGCAATCGTTTCTTACATTCACAAACTTTTTCGAAAAAAAATTAATGATCGCCATGATTACAAAAAAGTGGCGTTCCGGAAAATTTCTCGGAAATTACTAGACGAATTTGCATGACAACTTGACCTTATGTATAAAATAACTTATGCCTAATTCGTTATTTTAAAAATCAAGGTCAAGTTGAGCTTTTTCAAATTGACAAGGTCAAAAAACTTTTCCTGATCCTTTGTAATGATTTATAGGGATGAAAGCGCGATATAACGTCATCTCCTATTTCAGAAATCTTATCTTTATGAAACATTTCAAGGTCAAAATTTGAAAACACAAGGTCATAAATTTATAATGAAAATAATTCAAAAAACCTTTGTTCTAAGGCATTATTATGTACAGCATTATTTCTAATCCCAATAAAAGGATCAATTTTGGTCGAAAATTCAAGGTCACATTTTCCACACCTCAGAATTACTTTATTAAATTGTAGTTTAGTTGTAGTTGTACTTAATTTTACACGATTTTCTCCCTGTGATGAAGTTTTTATCAGAACAGATTGACTTATTTTAATCATTAATAGTTACTCAATTGATTAGCCTAATTGACTATGGTTAAATTAACAATTCCAAATATGGATTCGGAACGTTAAGTAACTCATTTAAATTGTATCTTCCTGATCTCGTTGATTTATGCACATAATATAAAGAAAACATTCACAAAATAAATGAAAACATTTAAGTAATGCGAATTAATTGCTTCAAATTATGGATGAGTTTTTAATTTAATGAGATAAATGTTGTCAGACATGCATGTATTTAAGTAGAACTTATAATAACGAAAGCACATACATATTGGGTGTGGCACCCTTTTGTCCTCAAACCCCATTACATTTCATGCGAATATTTTGTGATTTGTCGCTTCGTATGTGATGTTGAATCATTAAAATCAACAACACATCGTCGTCTTTATCGTCATTCTCTCTGTGCTTAATATGGGTGAAACAAAAATCTTCCAATGTGTATAACATAAAATACATAATGATAATATGTATTACTTTTTTCCATCAAGCACACAAAGCTTCTGTGTATCTATTGCTGCGCGGGTATGCGTTGCCGCTCGCATACAACACCAACAACAACAACAACAACAACAACAAGAAAAAAAGAAAACTCCTGCACGTATGCTACACATAAAATATATGATGCGCCTAAAGTTATATAACACTGTGTAACCCAACTCAAATAATCACATATTATATAAGATGCTGTGTGTATTTAATACGAAACATAAACACATAAATATATCACAAATGAATAATATTGTATGTTGCCTCCACAACATACTCGGCATATTATGTGATACATTTTGTACAACAAAACTTTATGCTGCTACACAATCCTTGATGTACAAGCCGTTCCCAAACCCACCCAGCCGTACGCCATAATAACCCGCATACAACCCACCCCCAATCCTCCTTCCCCTTCCACCCTGTCTCCACCCAAACCCCTCCATGAACACACAATATTCGTACATTTATGTAATATAAAAGCGTTACTTCTTACAAAGGATGTGCTGTAGCCTGCATGTGGATGGAAGGGAACGCGCAAACATAACTTTTCTCATTATTATCCCCATTTCTATTTAACGCTCAAACACACACACACACACACAATATACGAACTGAGCTGTATGTGCGACTTCTTATTTGCCCCCCCGCCCTCCCCCTCCCCCAGCCACTCTAACTATTATACGCCATGCCTCATGTATCCTTGTGTGATGTTTGTGTGAATTTCTTTCCTCGCACAATGAACATAACAACGGCAATATAATATTCAGCTACTACATCATCTATTCAGGCATTGTACATAACAGAAGGATTATGCGGTCTCCTTAAAAGCATAATACGAATGTTGTACGTTGTGTTTAGCAAAGGCATCAATTGCAAATGGAAATGGAAATGGCAATGGCAACGATGTGGTGCAGGGTGTGATGTGGGAATAGAAGTCCTTAAAGATGAACTGAACAAAATACATAAAATATGACGCGAGGTAATATGGCATTAAAAAGTGTGTTATGTTAGGAAGGATGAAGGATTATTCTATTTGCTAATATTGTGCAATATTGTGGTGACGAATTTATTTCGTGAATTATTATACCTTTGAAGAAAGAATGAATTTAATATTGTGAGCTTTTATGTTGAGTGTAAGAATATCATAAAAGTACTGAAAAGGGATTAATTTCTTTCATTAAATTTGCTGCCTTCTTACAAAGATTGTGTACAAAGAATTCACTTTCTTATTCATTTTTAAAGTTACATTTATTTTTGAATAATTCATTGACTGCAGGACGAATTGTTTTTGAGAAGAATTTAAAAATATTTTTAAGCCAATTCACATTTTTTTAAATACAATTGCTTTTATGCATTAATTGTCCCTTAAAGTTTTTGTAACCGTCATCTAATTTTTTTTGATAACAGTGGAGGGGATTAAGATAAAGTAACAATTTAAGTCACATTCTTATTGTTTTTAATGCAAATTTAATGAAGCAGAAATACTAATAGAAATAAGAATATAGATTTCAATGTAATTTCAAGGTCAAAAAACTAAATTTTTGAGACTGCAAGATTTTTGATGTGGTTGGTACATTTTAAATAATAATAATCCATTTTTAAAACATCCTAAAATAGTACACTCTCCGATAAAGTGTCACAATATTATTATATAATATTTTAAAATTCAAAAAGATCGATTAAAATGTAAATGGAAAATCCTGGTGGAATGTCAAAAGAAACTTCACCATCGACGCAGCAGAAAATTCGACATCCGATTCTCTACGGCTTTCTGAAATTTAGGCCATCTTTTAACACCGTTTCAAAGTAGTTTCGGAGGTTCCAGATTAATAATTTTTCGGTGGAGGATGATCCTCGAGAATGTCGACAAAAATCTTAAAGTGATGGGACCAATGTAGCCCCGGTGAAGGCGAAAATTGACGCAGATATAATAGATAATTGTGATGATCTAAAGAGCAGGAAACTATTGCAATTTTAATTAAAAATTGTAACAGGGGATAGATTTTTTTTATAAATAATAAACAACAGTGGTGTGGAGCCAATTTCATTTAACCGCGAAAACAAAAATGCGCAACAAAAGTAGTGATGTCTATTTACTTGTTTAGACCAAAAATTTTACCTGTTTTTCTCTGAAATCTGGTCAGACAGTAACTGCTAAATAGTGTACTAAAGAATGCTTGCCAAAAGTTTTCGAAAATTTGTTAGAAAACCGAAAATAAGAGGAACTGCCTCGACATTTTTTACATCACGAAAAACTCACAATGTCGAAAAAAAATTAGCAACTCTTTTGAGATGTCTGGTATCGATGAAATTCGCTCAGTGTTCGTTTTCAAAAATTAAACAAAACCTGAGAGGAAAATTTTTAAAAAAGCAATGTGGAATTATTTAAAACTCGAGCATTTTTATTTAAAGCATTTATTTAAAACTCTGCTATGTCCAGAGACATAGGTACATATTTTTGAGACTGTCTGGGGCTAAAACAACCTTCTCTAGGACACAGAACTGTGGAGATAAAGGATGTGGGAGACTTTTTTATAAAGAAATACTCAGAATACTTAGTGGAATTTAAGATGATTAAATAAATTAGGCAGTGGAAAAGGGGCGACTTTGAGGCCTGTTTCTAGTTAACCTCGTCGACCCACTGTGTCGGAGGGGCTGGGTTATTGGATAAGAATCTCTTATACAGAAAAGTATGGGGTAATAAAAAATTAATTTAAAACTGCACAGCTAAATAAAAAAAAAATACAAAAAATCGGTGTCAATTTAAAATGTAAGCAGTAAAAATATGTGTCATGTGAAATTCCTATAAATGCAACACAATATTAAATAAATAAACGGATTCATTTCAATAATTTATAGAACAAATAACAAAGCTGCTATTTGTGGAATAAAAAACAAAATGAAAAAAAAAATGCAGGAAAAAGGAATACAGGGCAAAACAAAAAAAATAAAACGAGAAACATATTGGCATTAACAAAACGCCATTCGAATATTGAATATTCACCCAACAACCAACATAAAAGCATTGAAATTTGAATTCAATAATGCATTTCCAATTCAATTCCAATTGGTGAAACGTGCTACTGCTCATACGCAAACCACACATAACATAAATCATCTATTGATACGGATATAGCCATGAATTTAAATTATGTGTACAGCACACATAACGGGCGCAACGGATATACGGCGCAGACTGGCGATATGTGTACTTATAATATGCTCGTATGGGAGAGCATAAATTGCATAATGCCCGGTTTTGTTGCTCGACAATAAATCTCCACATGCATATTATACAAATGGTGTGTGTGTGTGCGAGAGTTTGTGAGCGTGTTTGTGAAATTTATTATACTGGTTGTTTGTTGCCCCCCCCCCCCTGAATTGGCTTCAATAGACATTTCATTGTTCGACTCTCTCTCTCTCTCTCTCTCTCACAGGTTAAATGAAGCCAAACAATGTTAACAATCCTTTCTCCTCTTGAATTTAAATCCATTTTAAAACAAAAAGTGTTTTACAAATTCCATTTTTTCAACCGCTGATTGCAACCCACCACCCACTTCTTTTAAGTTATCTTCATCGATTGATTCCAAAACAAAACACTTTTGGTCTGCAAACATTCGAACGCCACTGCTTTACAAAGAAACTTCCATATAATAAACTTATTTGCAAACCACCCCATCAATCTCACCACCCACTTCACCCAAAACCCACCCACACATAAACAAAACACATAGTTCAATAAATTCAATGCAATGCTCAAACTTAACTCATGTGAGTCAAAAACTTGATGTGGCCACCCCCCACCCACCCTCTTTTCTCCTGTTTTACAAACCACACATACACAAACACATCGTGCTTACGCCAGTTCATCGAATTGCCGCATCCATCAAATTCAAACGCTGATATCCACCCAACCCCCTTCCACCCCCCCACATACAATCAAACCGAACCACCCACTCAACCACACAATGTGCAGTGGTACCCGAGAAGAAGAAAGCCATCCCACCACCATTACAGAAGTCAGTCTCAAAAAGCGCCACCCGCGCGCGCTTTAACGTTGCAATGGTATAATATTATATATGGAAGAACGTCTACAAGATGTGCTCAGATGCGGCCAAACCAATTACTTTGATGTGTCCTGAATAGCTCCTTTGCATCCGACAAGAAACACATCCAACAAAGTTCCTTCGTCTCTCCACGTGTGTGTGTGCATTCTTCGATTAAATACATCAACATATTTTATATGTAAGACGTTGTGGCAATCCGGCACAAACCGAGTATGTGCACCTACACATTACATTGAAGTCACATTTCAACTGAATATCATATTATCTGGTGGAAGTTGGAACACCTTCATTTATTATTAATGGAGTTTATTTGTTTGCAGTTATGTGTGCGATGTCTTGTATTGAATTCAATTACATTAAACATTACATGCCTCAGCATATATTTGGGGGTGGTGGGGGTGAGGGGTGTGGTGTAAGGGTTGTTTTACTGATGTATGCCTACGTGTGTGTTTGAGCTGGATTGTAATTATTATTATTTCCAAATGCATGTACCTTTATTATTATGTGAAAGCTGAAACATGTGAGGAATTCATTATTCTAATGAATTTATTCACATTTCTGTGGGGGTTTGTACCATATATCCTTTTTGAAGGATTGAACACACAGCAACGAACACATAATATTGTAAAAGGTGTACATAACTTCATCCTTTGTGTGAAGAAAACGGAATTTTGTGCACGTAAAATGGAAATGTTGGAATTTTGATGTATTTGAAGGATGATGGAAAGGATATTGCTTATTACTGCTGCATTTATTACGTTTTAAGGAGGTATCATGTGGTTAATTAGGGTTTTAGTACTTTTTAATTTTTGACATAATAATTGATTGTGCAATCAATAGGAAAATGTCCTTTTTCATTTACATATGGCCCCAAGGGCATATATAGATTTTGGTAATCCGACTTTTTCGGAAAAAAATGCATTTATTTTATATCCTGCTTGGTGATCCTTCTGGCAAAAAGGGGAGGGGGAGTTGGACAAAGACAAACCCCACTTTTCTATCTCGGACACCTTACACAATAACAAAAAAATGCTTTCACATTACTGCAGGATTAAATAATATAAGAAAACTTGAAGAATATTTCAAGGTCAAAATTTTAAAACTCAAGGCCATATTTTTATAATGAAAATATGTAATTCAAAAACTGTGTGTTTTAGGGTACTATGATGTTCATGATTATTGCTAATCTCAATAATAGTACCAATTTCGAACGAAAACAAAAGTCAAAGTTCATAAATTTCAATGTCACATTTTCCATATCTCAGAGAAGCTTTATTAAAATGTAGTTAAGCAACATTCGTATATAAATTCACATCTCGCTCTCCCTGCGATGTAGTTTTTTTGAATTTACATAAAAAATCCTGCATAACTTGATAATAGTGAAATTTTTAATTTAAGAGATATTGCAAAAACATTTAGACCCAAAATGAAGGTTATTAATAAAATAGTAAGAAAATAATAACGGTAAAAATTTAACTTCTTAGCAAGTGAGTATTTTCGAATAGGAAACTTGCATAATTTATGAAACAACGAGTCTGTATTAAAAACTAAATATTTTATTGGCAGCTGAACTTACCATTAATTAAAATATTACTCTTAAACACTCTCCTCACCATAAACAAAAAACTAACCGTATAAATTATTAGAAAGTTCGTCATAATTGTAAAGTTACAAAATATGTTAAAAAAAAAACTTCATTGCAGGGAGGACGAAGTGTGAATTTATATACGAGCTGTAACAGTTGAGGTTTTTCTAAGATGTGGAAAATGTGACCTTGAAAATTTTGAACTTTGACCTTGATTTTTGTATAAAACTGGTACTTTTGTTGAGATTAGCAATGATGTAAAACATCATAGTATCCCAAAACAAACAAATTTTTGAACTACTGTCAATTTGAAACTTGACCTTGAATTTTAAAATTTTGACCTTGAAATTTTCAGCAGATTTTATTTTCAAATTTCAAGTACAGTACATATGTCCATTCTTGTCTAGACGACATTTTTTAAATCATGTAGTGTCAAAATGATGCATCGTAAATATTTTTCCTAAAAGTTTGCGAATGTAAGAATCTATTAACCACACTTGGTCATAATAGATAGAAAAAACCTCTCCAGACTTACATTTAAAAAAAAAATTGTAATTACATAAACAAGTGAATATGCTGAAAAGCAAAATCCTTGATCCTTGCACAATCTTCATGTCACCCGACCCCCATCCGTCAGACTGCAGCAGTAATCAGTCACTACATAATATTATAACGTTTTTCTGATTGATGTCAACCCTTAAACGTATAAACACATTACTAATAAAGGTGCACAGCTCGCAGTATAATGAAAATGTAATGTTTCCGCTATGCGGCGCGCGGCATATTGCAACGTTCCACGAGTACCCAGCACATTGACATAGTTAAGGGCATCCCATCCAGTCAACTCTCTGCACATTTGTCGCGTCCTAATGGTTGTCGCAAACATCACCATTTTGCATAATATTATGACGAGTAATCCGTCCCCCGACCCAAGTTTTTAATAACCAACCACCCACGCAACCCTCTCGATGTATTAACAAAATAATATGTTCCGACTAGATACTTCCATGCATGAACTCCTCACAAAATTATGCATATTACACATGTTGACTCGTTGGCTTTATGGCGCTTTATCGCATCAAATGTGCGCGATGCTTAAGACTTAAACGAAATGGAAAAATTAAATGATATCAAAAATGTATTAAACTCCAAAGTGGACATTAATTGAAATGGTTTAAACGTGTGTACGTTGTAAGAATATTTACTGGGATCATCGTCGGTGTGCATGCTGAAAGGAAATGCGATGATGTCATTAAATTCAAGAATATTAATTGTTAACTGAGGAAGAATAAAGAAGTACAAGTACACGAAGGGGTGCAGCAAGGTGCTTTTAGTATTTTAGGACAAGCCATTAACATTGTGTTTTATTAATAACATAAGAAAAACTGCGGGATTTCCAACGTCTATGGTGTGCAGAACGGTTCTATGATTAGAGGACATTTGCTGATTCTTTACTGATGCATAAGAATCTATTTACAATCCGAGTACTTCAAACTTTTGCAACATCTTCTATTCTGTAGACATTTCCCCTATTGAGTTGTCTGCTTTACTCTTGTCTGAAACATAATTCTTTGATGTAAAGTTGGGTCCTGGTCCTGACAAAATTCCACCACGTGTTTTTAATAATGTGTGCATTTTCTCTAGCATCTATACATATCAACGTCAGTGTTCAATTGTCTTCTATTTTAAGGGATTTTTCCTGAGGAGTGGAAACGGGCCTCCCTTACACCGATTTTCAAAGCGGGGGCAACTCGTTATGGCAACAATTATTGGTCTATTGTAATTATTTCGGAATTATTGAGTAATTTTGCAGAACTATGCAATTAAAATAAAACAAACCGGTCTAGGGTTATTTAATTGCATATTAAGTATAATATATTAAGCGCTTAAATAGAACACAAAAAATAAACATTAAATTTGTATAAAAATGCACACTTAAAATACAAATAACAACAATCAATATTAAGACAAAATGTTTACTTAAACAACTAGTTTTACATCCCCTCAAGGGGATAGAAAAACCACAGAGTCAAACTGTATTCATTTCAGTCAACTAAATGCACATATTTGTTTATGTCCCACGTATTTATTAATATTGATGCCAAATTAACATGAATAGTTATGACGACATTTATCCGCAGACAAAATAAACAAATGGGGTGATTTAAAGTGCTTGATTTATTCAGTAGGGGGGGGGGGGAAACACTGCACAAAACAAATACGTCATACAAAGCTCACCTCACTCCCAACCATTCCTCGAGCGTTTTAAAATGTATATTAATTTAATGCTCAACGATAATAATTTATGATCAACAAATCAATGCTGTACGTGTATTTTGTATATAATCTGGTGCATCAAATATCGTAATTGCATCCGATTCTACATTGAGAGCAATCTAGTCCGCCTTAATCAATATATAATATTTAAATGTCATTGTGAAGTGGAAATATCAATGTGGAAACATGTAAAACGATATTAAATAACCGAACTTGGTAATTATACAAAAATCGTTGATACATTTAACATCTTCAGTGTACATCTTCAGAACTAGTGGTGAATTGGTTAGACCCACGATTGTATGCAACAACACACACGAAGAAAGTCTCAGGTTTATTCCCCGGCCATGGTGGTTAAAAAAAAAGGAAAATTTTAAAATTTTAAAATGGCAATAAATACTTTATAGGAATTATTAATAAATTTAAGACAAAACATACAAAAAATGCTGTTTAAAATATAAATAAAATAAAAATGATGATGAAATAACAATTATCCCTTACTCCTTTAAATAATTATTTGAATTTTTTTATATGGAAAAAAACTACATCGCAGGAAGAGCGAGGTGTGAATTTACATACGACTGTTGCTTAACTACATTTTAATAAAGCTTTTCGGAGATATGGAAATGTGACCTTGAAATTTATGAATTTTGACCTTTGTTTTCGTTCGAAATTGGTATACTATTATTGAGATTAGTAAAACATCAAAGTAATATAAAACACACGGTTTTTGATTTTACATATTTTTATTATAAAAATATGGCCTTCAGTTTTAAAATTTTGACCTTGAAATATTCATCATGTTTTTTAAATTATTTAATTCTACTCTCCTCTTTCAAAAATATTTAAGGCTTCTGAGATTTCAAAATTGGACCTTGAATTTTTCGATTTTGACCTTGAAATGTTCTTCAAGTTTTCTTATACTATTTAATCCTACAGTAATGTGAAAGAATTTTTTTGTTATTGTGTAAGGTGGCTGAGATAGAAAAGTGGGTTTGTCTTTGTCCACCCCCTTTTTTGCCAGAGGGATATCAGATAAAAGCAGTTTTGTTTAGAATACCTTGAAAAATAATTGTTGTGAGAATGAAGAAAATCGAAGAGCGTGCGGACGTACATTTGTACATTTTTTTCTAGACCACTTTTTTCGACTGAGAAGGTGTTAAAACGAGTTTCTGCATCGTCAACTTTTTTTCCGAAAAAAGTCGGAATACCAAAATCTATATATGTCCTTGGGGTCGTATATAAAATAAAAAAGTTGATTTTAAGTGGATTTTTTCTCTCAGTAATTTTATTTGAATTGCAACCTGCAATACTGAAGTGTAAAGTGTTTTGTAATGCCACATTTTAGGCTAAATAATAGTAAAGTAAAAATAAAAGCACCCCAAGAAGAGGGACAAAAAATATGCAATTTTTTTTTTTGATTTCAAAATTTTAAAACCCCAGTTTAAATATTTAAAAAAAAATAGTTATTACCTGAATAAAATTGAAAATTTAATTTAATAAAATACCTCATGACAGACCCAGCCTACGTTGGAAGGACGGCGTAAACCAGAACAGTAATAATAACAATTAACAGGACTTTACGTTGTCGGCGCAAGACAGGAAACAATGGGAAAACATTTTTGTTGTAGCGCCGAAAATGATGTTAATGATGATTTTAATTTATTAAATAAAGGACTAAACAATGATAAACATTTCAACGTCAAATTTTTTAAAATTATCTCAACACATCTAATAAAATAGTTTTAGATGTCCCTCCCTACCACAAATTACTTTATTACATATGCAATCCCAAATATTTAAATATATACACACATAAACAACAATATATACTTATGTTAATGATCATATGATGTGCAAAAGGACGAAGAGCATCTCTTTGATGTATATATGCCGGGGAGATACCCTTTTTTTTTTTTGGTTTTGTGGGTGACACACACCGCACCGCATGCAATACACGCACAAATGTGTGAAGGATAATCCACACAACAACAACAACCCCTAAAAGGAAAGACAAAAACGCGTTCATATTTCAATACATCATGCAAATATCATCATCATCTAATATTTTCAAAACATGGCGAGGGGTGGAGCTGGGAACAGGACTTTATACAAAATATGATTCAGTTTGATTGTTTTGTTTGTTCAGTTGTTTGTTTATTTGTCCCAAACAAGGCAAACATAATAATGTTCATCCCTTATAAAAAAAGCAACAACATTCCACCCCAAACGTACAGGATCACAATGAGCAGAAGAAGACCACCACCATTGTTTCAGCGTAATTGTTATACCCCGAACAATAAGGTGTAAATTTTAAGACAAGTGCTGTGGCTTACCGCCGCATGCAGACATGTTGCATGAAAGGGTTGCCACTTCCGTATAATGAGGACATTCCACATAACAATAAGCAACTGCGGAATCTCTGCACAATGCCACACACTACACAGGTCAGGTGTGTGTGTGTGTGTGTGTGTTAAGTTACACCCAGGGTATTGTGATTCATAAAAATTGCACACAAAGTATGGAGGGGTGATAGTAAGGGAGCATCCCTCCCAGCAGCCACAAAATGGATTATTTATTAATCGCGCGCAATATTTATATTATGCAAAAATACAAAACATAAAAAGGGTGCAGGCATGAGGCGTGAGGATATCAAACAAACAGAGTTTGTGTGTTTGTGTGTGGTGAAAAATAAATTGTTTTGCTGAGCGATGTGATGAAAGGATGGTGGGTGGGATCAAGACAAGGGAAAATGGATATTATTGTGTGCGATTTCGGTTGAAGTATTGTTGACACACTTAATGGCATGCAGCTCAACAGTTGTAATGGCGTCAATTGTTGTGGAATGTTAAGTGGTGTGGTGTGGCAAGGATGAGACATTGCTTTGTTGTTTGTGTGCTGCAATGGGGTTGCAGGGTTAATGGACGGCTTTTTAATTGTTTGTGGTGAAAAGATGAAGATGTCAAGAAATGTTGGTGAATGAGGTTTGTAAGGATTAAAGGACACAAAGCAATTAACGATTAAAACGGCAATGGAAATTAATTGAAACTTCATTTTATTGAGAAAAATTTATTGAACGCTTGGTTTTGTAAAAGATTTATTTTATTGATGAAAAGGATCAATGTTTCAAATGTTAGTTTTTATTTTTCTAATGAAAATTAATTAATATTTTGAAAAAGGCTTCTATTACAATAACGTCACGCTTTAAGAAATCATTTCAAAATAGTACTACAATCAATGCTCCGTTTAAACACAATTAAAAACTCACACATTCATGCAGTATTCAAGATTTGCAGTCGATAAACTTCTACACCATAATATATCAAGGATGAATGCAAAAAAGAAACAGGAAACGAAAACTATTATACAAATGCACACATTTATCACACACAATATAGTCCACCATCCATTCTGGGGAGCGACTCCATACACATTTGACACACAAAGCCTTCTTGTACTTGCACAGCCACATAAAAAGGATACAGCAATATTCGTTGCATTGCATTATACGGCAGCGAGTGCAAAAATAAAGGACGAACAGCATAATATGCATGTTAACACACGACGTCATACAACAAAATGAAAAAGCCATTAAACTTGCAAACACGAGGAGCTTTTGTAACCATTTCCATTTTTTATGTGTGACACAAAGACACATCTATATGTTGCGGTTTGTACTCGCACACACAATGCGCGCTGCTGCAAAGATGCTGCAATGCCACAAGAAAGCGTAACGTGACACAAAGATTGTGTGAAATGGCATGACAACAAGATCACACGGCAGCAATGGGAGGAAATATGTTTAAGTCTAAAGAAATTCACATGAGATTGTGCGAAGAAGGTCCAATAACTTCCTTCTTCATCCTTATTTTTGAAGGGACGTTGTTATTATTATTAATATTTAATTTTTTGTAAACCATCGTTTATGTTTGGAAATCAATCACGCTAAAACTGAAAGTGGGATCGCTACGAAATTTTAAACACGTGTTTAGTTAGTTATATAAAAATTTATACGATCCTGTAAAAAACACCTCGAGAAGAAATTCGAGCATAATTCTAGATATTCCAGAATTACAGTAAAGTGTTTTTTTTTATAATCACATCCAATGCGGAAATTTCATAAACGAAAAAAAATATACATAAACCAAATAAAGTTGCTAAATTTTTGTTGTGTTTCCTTTTATGATGTTGAAAGATATTTCAAAAGAAAGAGAAAAAATGCTACGAAATCGAAACAATTATGATTTATGAACAACCATGAAGACAAATTTCTGCATAATAATTGTTATCGTTTTCAATTTTTACTTTAATTACAATACCTAAGAACTTGAAAAATAGACATTCCTTTATCAAATATTTATGATATTAAAGAATATAAGTGATTACTAAAAACGCTTTTAGAAAACAACATGCATCCCACTCGATCTACATCAAGAAAACCAGGAAAATTCAAACGTAAAGTGTGAAAATTTTGAAAAACAAATAAAAATTTTATTTTTCTGGAGCTATTTTCATACGCGTGTCAGGAAGCAACTTCAACGACAAGGACACACTGTAATCATGGTAAATGTGATTAAGTGTTGCATGCAGCAATCTCAAAATTATCATCAACAATATAAAAACCACAAAAAACGGACCACAAATATCATTAATTACAAAGAGTATAAAAGACAAAATTAAGCTAAATTTAAATGAAAATTTTAGCGAAATTTAAGTTAAAAGCCTTTGACCCTGCTTTAGTTTTGTTTAAATTGACCTTAATTTTTGGCCTTGGTTTGCCCTCCCTAAATGGGCACGATGCCACGACCCCTCCCCACACCCAGTCGAGCTCCTGGCCACTTGGATGGGCTGACATGAGTTGGGCGAGGGCCTAGTCAATATTTTTGGTTCTCTCTGTCAAAAACTTTAAAAATATTTGTAAACTACTAAACAAAGTGCTTTAAAAAGCTGAAAGTAAAGTTGTTAAATGGTATGGGAGAAAGGGGATCCACTCGACAACCTTCACAGGAACCATCCCCGGGCTAAACTGTATTTTTAATGAAAATTTCATAATAATCCGTTGCGCTGTTTAGGAGTCTATACTGGACATACAAACAAACATACATCGCCTTTTATATATTGTATATAGAAGATTGCATTAAAGTAAATTTAAAAAGCGATAAAATAAAAATTTGTTGCAATTTTCACTCTGATTACAAAACATTTTTGTAAAATTGATATTATTCCGTGAAGTCTTTTTGAAATTAGATTTTATTTTTCAATGGAATTGCGGTTTTACAACAACCCGTCCGTAGTCCGAGCAGCGCAAGGGTTCCTCCGTTAGTACAAAATGAAGCACCTCGCAAAATCGCAATTTTCCAAAATCCATCCCGACGCTGAATGTGAAAGCCTTTGCTGACGAGGCTCCTCCGCCTTTATTATTGGAGATATTCGCATTCCCCGTACAACAGACTGCTTCTTTGCCAGCCTTTTGTTTGTAGGCTAGGTTTTGTTTGAAACATTCCTTTCTCCATTTTGTTTTTCTTTTTTTCTCCATCTCTCCATAAAGCTCCCCACCGACTTCTCCCGATACGAATACCACATAAATCCTCTTTTCATTTTTTCTATGCAGCCATATTTTTTTTCCCTATTAAACAAATGATTTTTCTTTTATCATTTATCTTTTATTTCCAACTGAATTCATGAATACAACGACACATAATGTGGTTTGGGGCGAAACCCTGTTCCTCCACCAGCCCCGCATTATGTGCGGTTTGCATCCAAACACAATCTGAACAGAGATACGTATGGTATTATGCGAGAGAAGTCTGGAACATGCAGATCCCTGCTTCTTTTTTCTCCTGCAACATACAAAAATAAACCCACCCAGTTTTTGTGCTTTGCACAAACACACACCAGCTTTATACATTATGCCTATTATCCAACTTTCTCTCGGCACAATATTTTCCCCATTTATTTTATTTTGTCTGTGTGCTTTCCGTTCTGTTTCTCTTTTTCCGTGTGTACATTTTAATTTTTTTTTCAGTTTTTGTTTTGAACTTTTGTTCACAGGACCTACAACGTCAAGTTTTAGAGCTTTTTTTCCCTGTACGGTTGCGCATCTTTTTTTTCATTGCTTAGCTTTCTTACAGATACCTATGTAGAATCCTTTAACACATAGTATTGTGAGTACACTGCTAAAAAGGATATTCGTTGGTGTTTTGTTGAATTTATGTTGAAGACATACCAGAAATGGGCTTTTGGCGGTAGGATATGCGTTGAAGTTCATTTTTTGTCCAGTTACCAAATTTTCGATCCTAACAAAATAGTTTAAAGGAGCACTCTGTACGCTACCATATATCACCTTTTTTTTGCATTGACGAGACACACAAAGTTATCCTGCATGTAGTTTTGATATGTTTTGAATTATATCCTGAAAGAAATATCCCTCGCACGTACTTTGTACAACATGAACACAAAGTTCTTGTTGCAGCGAGCTCGGCTATGCAATAAAATGCAAAGGAGCGTGCACACAATTTGAATAAGGGTAGTTTTTGCTATACACAAAATAATTATCAAAATACATGTTTTTTTTTTCTTGATTAAAGTACCACCCCAAAAAAAACTACATCGCAGGGAGAGCGAGGTGTGAATTTATATACGACTGTTGCTTAATGAAAAAAATCGTAGAGCGTATGGACGTACATTTGTACATTTTTTTTAGACAACATTTTTGGACTCAGGGGGTGTCAAAACAAGGTTATGCATCATCAACTTTTTTTCCGAAAAAAGTCGGATTCCAAATATTTCTATATGCCATTGGGGTCTTATATAAATTAAAAGCCGAATTTCAGCGCAAAATAATCGAAAAACGAGTGAGATTTTGCTAAATTTATTGTGAGTATTTGAGTATCTTGCAAATATTCTACCAGGCTAGGATAGAAGGACAACCTCTTATTTTAAATGAGGAAATTTTTGCTAAATTTTACCCAAAAATATGCCAATTTCAAGCTAAAAAAAAAGCAGAATTTCAGCGCAAAATAATCGAAAAACGAGTGATTTTTTGCTAAATTTATTGTGAGTATTTGAGTATCTTGCAAATATTCTACCAGGCTACCAGGAATCCACAGAATATAGAAGGACAACCTCTTATTTTAAATGAGGAAATTTTTGCTAAATTTTACCCAAAAATATGCCAATTTCAAGCAAAAAAAAAGCAGAATTTCAGCGCAAAATAATCGAAAAACGAGTGATTTTTTGCTAAATTTATTGTGAGTATTTGAGTATCTTGCAAATATTCTACCAGGCTACCAGGAATCCACAGAATATAGAAGGACAACCACTTATTTTAAATGAGGAAATTTTTGCTAAATTTTACCCAAAAATATGCCAATTTCAAGCTAAAAAAAAGCAGAATTTCAGCGCAAAATAATCGAAAAACGAGTGATTTTTTGCTAAATTTATTGTGAGTATTTGAGTATCTTGCAAATATTCTACCAGGCTACCAGGAATCCACAGAATATAGAAGGACAACCTCTTATTTTAAATGAGGAAATTTTTGCTAAATTTTACCCAAAAATATGCCAATTTCAAGCTAAAAAAAAGCAGAATTTCAGCGCAAAATAATCGAAAAACGAGTGATTTTTTGCTAAATTTATTGTGAGTATTTGAGTATCTTGCAAATATTCTACCAGGCTACCAGGAATCCACAGAATATAGAAGGACAACCTCTTATTTTAAATGAGGAAATTTTTGCTAAATTTTACCCAAAAATATGCCAATTTCAAGCTAAAAAAAGCAGAATTTCAGCGCAAAATAATCGAAAAACGAGTGAGTTTTTGCTAAATTTATTGTGAGTATTTGAGTATCTTGCAAATATTCTACCAGGCTACCAGGAATCCACAGAATATAGAAGGACAACCTCTTATTTTAAATGAGGAAATTTTTGCTAAATTTTACCCAAAAATATGCCAATTTCAAGCTAAAAAAAAGCAGAATTTCAGCGCAAAATAATCGAAAAACGAGTGAGTTTTTGCTAAATTTATTGTGAGTATTTGATTATCTTGCAAATATTCTACCAGGCTACCAGGAATCCACAGAATATAGAAGGACAACCTCTTATTTTAAATGAGGAAATTTTTGCTAAATTTTACCCAAAAATATGCCAATTTCAAGCTAAAAAAAAGCAGAATTTCAGCGCAAAATAATCGAAAAACGAGTGAGTTTTTGATAAATTTATTGTGAGTATTTGATTATCTTGCAAATATTCTACCAGGCTACCAGGAATCCACAGAATATAGAAGGACAACCTCTTATTTTAAATGAGGAAATTTTTGCTAAATTTTACCCAAAAATATGCCAATTTCAAGCTAAAAAAAAGCAGAATTTCAGCGCAAAATAATCGAAAATCGAGTGAGTTTTTGCTAAATTTATTGTGAGTATTTGAGTATCTTGCAAATATTCTACCAGGCTACCAGGAATCCACAGAATATAGAAGGACAACCACTTATTTTAAATGAGGAAACTTTTGCTAAATTTTACCCAAAAACAAGCCAATTTCAAGCTAAAAAAGCAGAATTTCAGCCCAAAATAATCGAAAATCGAGTGAGTTTTTGCTAATTTTATGAAGAGTTTTTGAGTATCTTGCAAATATTCTACCAGGCTACCAGGAATCCACAGAATCTAGAAGGACAACCACTTATTTTAAATGAGGAAATTTTTGCTAAATTTTACCCAAAAATATGCCAGTTTCAAGCTAAAAAAAAGGAGAATTTCAGCGCAAAATAATCGAAAAACGAGTGATTTTTTGCTAAATTTATTGTGAGTATTTGAGTATCTTGCAAATATTCTACCAGGCTACCAGGAATCCACAGAATATAGAAGGACAACCTCTTATTTTAAATGAGGAAATTTTTGCTAAATTTTACCCAAAAATATGCCAATTTCAAGCTAAAAAAAAAGCAGAATTTCAGCGCAAAATAATCGAAAAATGAGTGAGTTTTTGCTAAATTTATTGTGAGTATTTGAGTATCTTGCAAATATTCTACCAGGCTACCAGGAATCCACAGAATATAGAAGGACAACCTCTTATTTTAAATGAGGAAATTTTTGCTAAATTTTACCCAAAAATATGCCAATTTCAAGCTAAAAAAAAGCAGAATTTCAGCGCAAAATAATCGAAAAACGAGTGAGTTTTTGCTAAATTTATTGTGAGTATTTGATTATCTTGCAAATATTCTACCAGGCTACCAGGAATCCACAGAATATAGAAGGACAACCTCTTATTTTAAATGAGGAAATTTTTGCTAAATTTTACCCAAAAATATGCCAATTTCAAGCTAAAAAAAAGCAGAATTTCAGCGCAAAATAATTGAAAAACGAGTGAGTTTTTGATAAATTTATTGTGAGTATTTGATTATCTTGCAAATATTCTACCAGGCTACCAGGAATCCACAGAATATAGAAGGACAACCTCTTATTTTAAGTGAGAAAATTTTTGCTAAATTTTACCCAAAAATATGCCAATTTCAAGCTAAAAAAAAGCAGAATTTCAGCGCAAAATAATCGAAAAACGAGTGAGATTTTGCTAAATTTATTGTGAGTATTTGATTATCTTGCAAATATTCTACCAGGCTACCAGGAATCCACGGAATATAGAAGGACAACCTCTTATTTTAAATGAGGAAAATTTTGCTAAATTTTACCCAAAAATATGCCAATTTCAAGCTAAAAAAATGCAGAATTTCAGGGTGAAATAATCGAAAAACAAGTGAGTTTTTGCTAAATTTATTATGAGAATTTGAGTATCTTGCAAATATTCTACCAGGCTACCAGGAATCCACAGAATATAGAAGGACAACCTCTTATTTTAAATGAGGAAATTTTTGCTAAGTTTTACCCAAAAATATGCCAATTTCAAGCTAAAAAAAAGCAGAATTTCAGCGCAAAATAATCGAAAAACGAGTGAGTTTTTGCTAAATTTATTGTGAGTATTTGAGTATCTTGCAAATATTCTACCAGGCTACCAGGAATCCACAGAATATAGAAGGACAACCTCTTATTTTAAATGAGGAAATTTTTGCTAAATTTTACCCAAAAATATGCCAATTTCAAGCTAAAAAAAAGCAGAATTTCAGCGCAAAATAATCGAAAAACGAGTGAGTTTTTGCTAAATTTATTGTGAGTATTTGAGTATCTTGCAAATATTCTACCAGGCTACCAGGAATCCACGGAATATAGAAGGCAACCTCTTATTTTAAATGAGGAAATTTTTGCTAAATTCTACCCAAAAATATGCCAATTTCAAGCTAAAAAAATGCAGAATTTCAGCGCAAAATAATCGAAAAACGAGTGAGTTTTTGCTAAATTTATTGTGAGTATTTGAGTATCTTGCAAATATTTTACCAGGCTACCAGGAATCCACAGAATATAGAAGGACAACCTCTTATTTTAAATGAGGAAATTTTTGCTAAATTTTACCCAAAAATATGCCAATTTCAAGCTAAAAAAAAGCAGAATTTCAGCGCAAAATAATCGAAAAACGAGTGAGTTTTTGATAAATTTATTGTGAGTATTTGATTATCTTGCAAATATTCTACCAGGCTACCAGGAATCCACAGAATATAGAAGGACAACCTCTTATTTTAAGTGAGAAAATTTTTGCTAAATTTTACCCAAAAATATGCCAATTTCAAGCTAAAAAAAAGCAGAATTTCAGCGCAAAATAATCGAAAAACGAGTGAGATTTTGCTAAATTTATTGTGAGTATTTGAGTATCTTGCAAATATTCTACCAGGCTACCAGGAATCCACAGAATATAGAAGGACAACCTCTTATTTTAAATGAGGAAATTTTTGCTAAATTCTACCCAAAAATATGCCAATTTCAAGCTAAAAAAATGCAGAATTTCAGCGCAAAATAATCGAAAAACGAGTGAGTTTTTGCTAAATTTATTGTGAGTATTTGAGTATCTTGCAAATATTCTACCAGGCTACCAGGAATCCACGGAATATAGAAGGCAACCTCTTATTTTAAATGAGGAAATTTTTGCTAAATTCTACCCAAAAATATGCCAATTTCAAGCTAAAAAAATGCAGAATTTCAGCGCAAAATAATCGAAAAACGAGTGAGTTTTTGCTAAATTTATTGTGAGTATTTGAGTATCTTGCAAATATTCTACCAGGCTACCAGGAATCCACAGAATATAGAAGGACAACCTCTTATTTTAAATGAGAAAATTTTTGCTAAATTTTACCCAAAAATATGCCAATTTCAAGCTAAAAAAAAGCAGAATTTCAGCGCAAAATAATAGAAAAACGAGTGATTTTTTGCTAAATTTATTGTGAGTATTTGAGTCTCTTGCAAATATTCTTCCAGGCTACCAGGAATCCACAGAATATAGAAGGACAACCTCTTATTTTAAATGAGGAAATTTTTGCTAAATTTTACCCAAAAATATGCCAATTTCAAGCTAAAAAAAAGCAGAATTTCAGCGCAAAATAATCGAAAAACGAGTGAGTTTTTGCTAAATTTATTGTGAGTATTTGAGTATCTTGCAAATATTCTACCAGCCTACCAGGAATCCACAGAATATAGAAGGACAACCTCTTATTTTAAATGAGGAAATTTTTGCTAAATTTTACCCAAAAATATGCCAATTTCAAGCTAAAAAAAAACAGAATTTTAGCGCAAAATAATCGAAAAACAAGTGAGTTTTTGCTAAATTTATTGTGAGTATTTGATTATCTTGCAAATATTCTACCAGGCTATTAGGAATCCACAGAATATAGAAGGACAACCTCTTATTTTAAATGAGGAAATTTTTGCTAAATTTTACCCAAAAATATGCCAATTTCAAGCTAAAAAAAAGCAGAATTTCAGCGCAAAATAATCAAAAAACGAGTGATTTTTTGCTAAATTTATTGTGAGTATTTGAGTATCTTGCAAATATTCTACCAGGCTACCAGGAATCCACAGAACATAGAAGGACAACCTCTTATTTTAAATGAGGAAATTTTTGCTAAATTTTACCCAAAAATATGCCAATTTCAAGCTAAAAAAAAGCAGAATTTCAGCGCAAAATAATCGAAAAACGAGTGATTTTTTGCTAAATTTATTGTGAGTATTTGAGTATCTTGCAAATATTCTTCCAGGCTACCAGGAATCCACAGAATATAGAAGGACAACCTCTTATTTTAAATGAGGAAATTTTTGCTAAATTTTACCCAAAAATATGCCAATTTCAAGCTAAAAAAAAGCAGAATTTCAGCGCAAAATAATCGAAAAACGAGTGAGTTTTTGCTAAATTTATTGTGAGTATTTGATTATCTTGCAAATATTCTACCAGGCTACCAGGAATCCACAGAATATAGAAGGACAACCTCTTATTTTAAATGAGGAAATTTTTGCTAAATTTTACCCAAAAATATGCCAATTTCAAGCTAAAAAAAAGCAGAATTTCAGCGCAAAATAATCGAAAAACGAGTGATTTTTTGCTAAATTTATTGTGAGTATTTGAGTATCTTGCAAATATTCTTCCAGGCTACCAGGAATCCACAGAATATAGAAGGACAACCTCTTATTTTAAATGAGGAAATTTTTGCTAAATTTTACCCAAAAATATGCCAATTTCAAGCTAAAAAAAAGCAGAATTTCAGCGCAAAATAATCGAAAAACGAGTGATTTTTTGCTAAATTTATTGTGAGTATTTGATTATCTTGCAAATATTCTACCAGCCTACCAGGAATCCACAGAATATAGAAGGACAACCTCTTATTTTAAATGAGGAAATTTTTGCTAAATTTTACCCAAAAATAAGCCAATTTCAAGCTAGAAAAATGCAGAATTTCAGGGTAAAATAATCGAAAAACAAGTGAGTTTTTGCTAAATTTATTATGAGAATTTGAGTATCATACAAATATTCTACCAGGCTACCAGGAATAAACAGAATATAGAAGGACAACCTCTTATTTTAAATGAGGAAATTTTTGCTAAATTTCACCCAAAAATAAGCCAATTTCAAGCTAGAAAAATGCAGAATTTCAGGGTAAAATAATCGAAAAACAAGTGAGTTTTTGCTAAATTTATTATGAGAATTTGAGTATCATACAAATATTCTACCAGGCTACCAGGAATAAACAGAATATAGAAGGACAACCTCTTATTTTAAATGAGGAAATTTTTGCTAAATTTCACCCAAAAATAAACCAATTTCAAGCTAGAAAAATGCAGAATTTCAGGGTAAAATAATCGAAAAACAAGTGATTTTTTGCTAAATTTATTGTGAGTATTTGATTATCTTGCAAATATTCTACCAGGCTACCAGGAATCCACAGAATATAGAAGGACAACCTCTTATTTTAAATGAGGAAATTTTTGCTAAATTTTACCCAAAAATATGCCAATTTCAAGCTAAAAAAAAGCAGAATTTCAGCGCAAAATAATCGAAAAACGAGTGATTTTTTGCTAAATTTATTGTGAGTATTTGATTATCTTGCAAATATTCTACCAGCCTACCAGGAATCCACAGAATATAGAAGGACAACCTCTTATTTTAAATGAGGAAATTTTTGCTAAATTTTACCCAAAAATATGCCAATTTCAAGCTAAAAAAAAGCAGAATTTCAGCGCAAAATAATCGAAAAACGAGTGATTTTTTGCTAAATTTATTGTGAGTATTTGAGAATATTGCAAATATTCTTCCAGGCTACCAGGAATCCACAGAATATAGAAGGACAACCTCTTATTTTAAATGAGGAAATTTTTGCTAAATTTCACCCAAAAATAAGCCAATTTCAAGCTAGAAAAATGCAGAATTTCAGGGTGAAATAATCGAAAAACAAGTGAGTTTTTGCTAAATTTATTATGAGAATTTGAGTATCATACAAATATTCTACCAGGCTACCAGGAATAAACAGAATATAGAAGGACAACCTCTTATTTTAAATGAGGAAATTTTTGCTAAATTTCACCCAAAAATAAGCCAATTTCAAGCTAGAAAAATGCAGAATTTCAGGGTAAAATAATCGAAAAACAAGTGAGTTTTTGCTAAATTTATTATGAGAATTTGAGTATCATACAAATATTCTACCAGGCTACCAGGAATAAACAGAATCTAGAAGGACAACCACTTTTTTTAAATGAGGAAATTTTTGCTAAATTTCACCCAAAAATAAGCCAATTTCAAGCTAAAAAAAAGCAGAATTTCAGCGCAAAATAATCGAAAAGCGAGTGAGTTTTTGCTAAATTTATTGTGAGTATTTGAGTATCTTGCAAATATTCTACCAGGCTACCAGGAATCCACAGAATATAGAAGGACAACCACTTATTTTAAATGAGGAAATTTTTGCTAAATTTTAGCCAAAAACAAGCCAATTTCAAGCTAAAAAAAAGCAGAATTTCAGCCCAAAATAATCGAAAATCGAGTGAGTTTTTGCTAAATTTATTGTGAGTATTTGAGTATCTTGCAAATATTCTACCAGGCTACAAGGAATCCACAGAATATAGAAGGACAACCTCTTATTTTAAATGAGGAAATTTTTGCTAAATTTTACCCAAAAATATGCCAATTTCAAGCTAAAAAAAAGCAGAATTTCAGCGCAAAATAATCGAAAAACGAGTGATTTTTTGCTAAATTTATTGTGAGTATTTGATTATCTTGCAAATATTCTACCAGGCTACCAGGAATCCACAGAATATAGAAGGACAACCTCTTATTTTAAATGAGGAAATTTTTGCTAAATTTTACCTAAAAATATGCCAATTTCAAGCTAAAAAAAAGCAGAATTTTTTGCTAAATTTATTGTGAGTATTTGAGTATCTTGCAAATATCCTACCAGGCTACCAGGAATCCACAGAATATAGAAGGACAACCTCTTATTTTAAATGAGGAAATTTTTGCTAAATTTTACCCAAAAATATGCTAAAAAAAAGCAGAATTTCAGCGCAAAATAATCGAAAAACGAGTGAGTTTTTGCTAAATTTATTGTGAGTATTTGAGTATCTTGCAAATATTCTACCAGGCTACCAGGAATCCACAGAATATAGAAGGACAACCTCTTATTTTAAATGAGGAAATTTTTGCTAAATTTTACCCAAAAATATGCCAATTTCAAGCTAAAAAAAAGCAGAATTTCAGCGCAAAATAATCGAAAAACGAGTGATTTTTTGCTAAATTTATTGTGAGTATTTGATTATCTTGCAAATATTTTACCAGGCTACCAGGAATCCACAGAATATAGAAGGACAACCTCTTATTTTAAATGAGGAAATTTTTGCTAAACTTTACCCAAAAATATGCCAATTTCAAGCTAAAAAAAAGCAGAATTTCAGCGCAAAATAATCGAAAAACGAGTGATTTTTTGCTAAATTTATTGTGAGTATTTGATTATCTTGCAAATATTTTACCAGGCTACCAGGAATCCACAGAATATAGAAGGACAACCTCTTATTTTAAATGAGGAAATTTTTGCTAAACTTTACCCAAAAATATGCCAATTTCAAGCTAAAAAAAAGCAGAATTTCAGCGCAAAATAATCGAAAAACGAGTGAGTTTTTGCTAAATTTATTGTGAGTATTTGAGTATCTTGCAAATATTCTACCAGGCTACCAGGAATCCACAGAATATAGAAGGACAACCTCTTATTTTAAATGAGGAAATTTTTGCTAAATTTTACCCAAAAATATGCCAATTTCAAGCTAAAAAAAAGCAGAATTTCAGCGCAAAATAATCGAAAAACGAGTGAGTTTTTGCTAAATTTATTGTGAGTATTTGATTATCTTGCAAATATTCTACCAGGCTACCAGGAATCCACAGAATATAGAAGGACAACCTCTTATTTTAAATGAGGAAATTTTTGCTAAATTTTACCCAAAAATATGCCAATTTCAAGCTAAAAAAAAGCAGAATTTCAGCGCAAAATAATCGAAAAACGAGTGAGTTTTTGCTAAATTTATTGTGAGTATTTGATTATCTTGCAAATATTCTACCAGGCTACCAGGAATCCACAGAATATAGAAGGACAACCTCTTATTTTAAATGAGGAAATTTTTGCTAAATTTTACCCAAAAATATGCCAATTTCAAGCTAAAAAAAAGCAGAATTTCAGCGCAAAATAATCGAAAAACGAGTGAGTTTTTGCTAAATTTATTGTGAGTATTTGATTATCTTGCAAATATTCTACCAGGCTACCAGGAATCCACAGAATATAGAAGGACAACCTCTTATTTTAAATGAGGAAATTTTTGCTAAATTTTACCCAAAAATATGCCAATTTCAAGCTAAAAAAAAGCAGAATTTCAGCGCAAAATAATCGAAAAACGAGTGAGTTTTTGCTAAATTTATTGTGAGTATTTGATTATCTTGCAAATATTCTACCAGGCTACCAGGAATCCACAGAATAAAGAAGGACAACCTCTTATTTTAAATGAGGAAATTTTTGCTAAATTTTACCCAAAAATATGCCAATTTCAAGCTAAAAAAAAGCAGAATTTCAGCGCAAAATAATCGAAAAACGAGTGAGTTTTTGCTAAATTTATTGTGAGTATTTGAGTATCTTGCAAATATTCTACCAGGCTACCAGGAATCCACAGAATATAGAAGGACAACCTCTTATTTTAAATGAGGAAATTTTTGCTAAATTTTACCCAAAAATATGCCAATTTCAAGCTAAAAAAAAGCAGAATTTCAGCGCAAAGTAATCGAAAAACGAGTGAGTTTTTGCTAAATTTATTGTGAGTATTTGATTATCTTGCAAATATTCTACCAGGCTACCAGGAATCCACAGAATATAGAAGGACAACCTCTTATTTTAAATGAGGAAATTTTTGCTAAATTTTACCCAAAAATATGCCAATTTGAAGCTAAAAAAAAGCAGAATTTCAGCGCAAAATAATCGAAAAACGAGTGAGTTTTTGCTAAATTTATTGTGAGTATTTGATTATCTTGAAAATATTCTACCAGGCTACCAGGAATCCACAGAATATAGAAGGACAACCTCTTATTTTAAATGAGGAAATTTTTGCTAAATTTTACCCAAAAATATGCCAATTTCAAGCTAAAAAAAAGCAGAATTTCAGCGCAAAATAATCGAAAAACGAGTGAGTTTTTGCTAAATTTATTGTGAGTATTTGATTATCTTGCAAATATTCTACCAGGCTACCAGGAATCCACAGAATATAGAAGGACAACCTCTTATTTTAAATGAGGAAATTTTTGCTAAATTTTACCCAAAAATATGCCAATTTCAAGCTAAAAAAAAGCAGAATTTCAGCGCAAAATAATCGAAAAACGAGTGAGTTTTTGCTAAATTTATTGTGAGTATTTGAGTATCTTGCAAATATTCTACCAGGCTACCAGGAATCCACAGAATATAGAAGGACAACCTCTTATTTTAAATGAGGAAATTTTTGCTAAATTTTACCCAAAAATATGCCAATTGCAAGCTAAAAAAAAGCAGAATTTCAGCGCAAAATAATCGAAAAACGAGTGAGTTTTTGCTAAATTTATTGTGAGTATTTGATTATCTTGCAAATATTCTACCAGGCTACCAGGAATCCACAGAATATAGAAGGACAACCTCTTATTTTAAATGAGGAAATTTTTGCTAAATTTTACCCAAAAATATGCCAATTTCAAGCTAAAAAAAAGCAGAATTTCAGCACAAAATAATCGAAAAACGAGTGAGTTTTTGCTAAATTTATTGTGAGTATTTGATTATCTTGCAAATATTCTACCAGGCTACCAGGAATCCACATAATATAGAAGAACAACCTCTTATTTTAAATGAGGAAATTTTTGCTAAATTTTACCCAAAAATATGCCAATTTCAAGCTAAAAAAAGCAGAATTTCAGCGCAAAATAATCGAAAAACGAGTGAGTTTTTGCTAAATTTATTGTG